>VSMD01061377.1:0-33061 GCA_008750895.1 Mirza zaza | reverse complement strand
TTTTTGAGACAGAGTCTCACTTTATTGCCCAGGCTAGAGTGAGTGCCGTGGCATCAGCCTAGCTCACAGCAACCTCAAACTCCTGGGCTCAAGCAATCCTGCTGCCTCAGCCTCCCAAGCAACTGGGACTACAGGCATGCGCCACCATGCCCGGCTAATTTTTTTTTTTTCTATATATATTAGTTGGCCAATTAATTTCTTTCTGTTTATAGTAGAGATGGGGTCTCGCTCTTGCTCAGGCTGGTCTTGAACTCCTGAGCTCAAACGATCCACCCACCTCGGCCTCCCAGAGAGCTAGGATTACAGGCGTGAGCCACCGCGCCCGGCCTCCACTGATTTCTTGTTGGTTTCTCCTTTGGGTTTAAAGTCATCCTGTCTCCACTGAGCCAGGCTGAGGGGGTGGCAGGAGCGAGGTGGTTAGGCCCAAGGGGCTTGTGTTCAAGCTGAGCCTCTGAGCCTTGAGGGAGGCCTGGGCCTTGCAGTCTTCAAGCCGTGACCCAGTCCCTGGCCCCAGGCTCCCTTGTTCAATTTAGCCCTCAGTTTGGGATCACCTCACCTGGTCTCCAGGGCTTCCTTTTATCCCCGGCTGGCCTGGCACACCCTGCAGAAAGAAGTTGACATCAGTTTCTGCCCTGGGATGGGGGAGCCCCATGCACCTGCTGCTTTGCTTCCCATCCCAGTCCAGACTCCCCCACCCAAGGGAGAGGAACAATGGAAGGCCCAGCTCCAGTGTCATGAGCTTGAGTGTGACAGAGAATGGCCGGCGTACCAGGGCCAGTGGTCCATGGGGAAAAGATGAGCACACTTATGTGCTTCCTGGGCACATAGGAGGGGAAGGCTGGGGTCAGAGTAGGGTGTCACTGAATGCTAAGATGAGCTGTGAGGACAAGGATCGCACATGGCCTGTTCCTGTTTCCATGCCACTTAGTGTATTGCAGGTGCCCAGTAAGTATTTATTGAATGACTTTTTCCTGGAGGCAGTGAGGAGCCATGGAAGGTACTTTAGTGAGGAAATGGTAGGATTCCATTTAGCCAGTATGGAGGATCAGAATGGCCAAAGAGAGGGCTGGGGCAGTTGTCCAGATGATGAGGCCTAAGCCAGGCCAGGGGCCACAGAGGTGGTAATGAGGCAAGAGGTGGTGGCTGAGCAAGAGCCCTGGTGTGCGGATCTGACCTTGTCAGCCGCTCATGCCATCGAGGGGAGTTGGGCGGCAGAGTGCCTGGCCTCTCTGAGGCCAAGGAAAAGAAGCCACGTGCCCATGGGGCAGCGCCTGTGGCTCCACCTGAGACTTACCGCTAGGCCCTGGTGGCCTGGGCTTCCTGGCCGCCCTGCCTGTCCCGCGCTGCCCTGGGAGAGACAGAGAACCAGAGGCACGTGTTAGAACTCCAGCCAGAGGGTCCATGGTTTCCACCCAAGTGCAGGTAGGGAAACTGAGGTCCAGAGGCAAGGAAGGACATGTCCATGGCAGCCCTGAGGATCCCGGGCTCCCAGGCCTCTGGGATCAGTGTGATGGAACCCAACAGGGAGGAGCCCAGCCCTGCCACAATCCCATCATCTGTCCCCACTCCTACCTTCGTGCCAGGTATGCCTGGGGTCCCGTCCTTGCCGTCGATGCCTGGGGGGCCCTACTCAGGAGGAAAGGTCAAGGGAGACTCACAATGGGGACATGTGTGTGATCAGGCCACCCTCCCATGTTCCTCTGTGACAGCTTCGGAGGGCAGGGATGGAGTGGGTCTGGTCATCTCAGGAAGCCCCACCAGCCAACTGGGGGAGGAGAGCTGACGTGGGAAGGGGATTAGGGGATGGATCCTGGTCCTTCCCTTGTGTGGATGACAGTAGAGGTCAGTCCCAGACTGCTGCAAGCTTCCTGTGATCTCTCCTACATCATCACCCCCATTTACAGGTGAAGAAACTAAGGCACAGAAAGGGAGGTGTTTCCCAGGGTTACAGAGCCTGCCCGCCTGCAGCAAGTCCAGTCTAGAGTCCCAGGCTCCTCTTCCTCTGGGGGTGTGGACGAATTAACTGGAGCCTGGCCTCTGTCTGGGTGAACCTGGGCCTCTGGCACTTACCGTTGCTCCCTTCGGGCCTGGGATCCCCTGGAGTCCTCGAACACCTTGGCTGCCCTGCAAAGGAAATCAGGTCACCTTTGGGATGTTGAACTCTGCGTAGAGAGGGGAACAGCTGAGAGCAGCAGCCCCTGGGCAGGGGCTGGAGGAGAGGGGCTCGGGTGTCCTTTCTGCCTGGGAGCCAGTGTGGGGGACTGGGGGTCAGCGCCCAGCAGCCAGGCCAGGCTGGACAGCAGCAGGGGCAGGAGTCAGTGCCCACAAGCCCCTGGCCAAGGCCCTGAGCTCCACACAGCCAAAGAAACACGACAACTGAATGTAATGGGTGGACTTTTTGGGAATCTTCAACAAGAACTATGACAAGGCATTTTTTAGATAATTAGGAAAAATAGAGTAGACACTGGATATTAGATGATGTTAAGGAATAGTTTATTTTGTTAGTTGTGATAAAGATGTGATTATGTGAGGAAAAGTCCTTATTTTTTAGAGATACATGCAGAAGTATTTGGGATGAGATGACGTGATATTAAGGATTTGTTTGAAAAGAGAGCAAAACAATAACAAGAGGGGAAGTTAGACAAAATGAATGTGGTGAAATGAGTAACCGTGGGACCCACGAGACAGGTAAAAGGGGACTTATCATATCATTCTCTCTGCTTTTCTACATATTTTTATTTTATTTTATTTTATTTTATTTATTTGGGGCCTCCCGGTAGGGACCAGAAGACCTACTAGACAAATTCTAAAAGAGCTGTAACACTTCTACATATTTTTAAACTGCCATTAAAAAACTACTACTACTAATAATAATAAAAAGTTCATTGTACTTTCTTCTCAGTTTTCCTGTGAACCTAAAACTGCTCAATCTCAAGTGTTCTTACCACAATAAAAATAAATAAATAAAACTACTCCCCCAAAGTCTATTAATTAAAAAAAAAAAGGTAAGAGAACTGGGATCCCAACCAAATCCCATTAGCCGCATGGCTGATTTGCTGGAATTTCATTGTCTGGCCCCACTGACCCTGGGACTGGATCCCAGGGCTTCTAAAGTCCACATTTGGGCTTACTGGGCCCAAATTCCCAGCAGGCCTCCCCCCAGCAGTCACCCACGTGCAGGGAAGCGTGCGCACGCGCATACTCCCACGCAAACGCACACACACGGGCCTTGGGTGGGCTGAGTCCAGCCCAGTGCTCCCCAGGGGCCCTGACTGCACAAGGGCACTGAGGACTTACCACGTCACCCTTCTCCCCGGCTCGGCCTGGCGGCCCCCTCGGACCTTCCTCACCCTGCCAAGAAGGACAAACAGGAACCCAGGTCATGTGGGCTGAGGGGGAGCCCCAGCCTGGGGGGCAGTGGGGCGGGGGTGAGGAGCAGGCTTACCGGTGGCCCGGCAGCTCCGATGGAGCCCACCATGCCTTTATATCCACGAGGACCCTGGGGAGAGGAAGTGTTGCGGGTCAGCCCCGGCTGGTCCCCGAAGCCAGACGGCTGGTCCTGGCGGCTCTTTCAGGACACCTATAGACTCACCATCTCTCCCTTGGGTCCCGCCATGCCTGGGTAGCCCCTGATGCCCTGGGGACCCTGTCAAGACAGAAAAGTGACAGTAATAGCAATTGCAAGTCCCACTCATGGTACCTCCCTCCTCTGACCCCACCCTCAGTCTTCACAATGCCCTTTGAGGTTGGCAGCACATGGTGCTGTGCTCATGGATGGGACATCGGGACTCAGAGATGGGGGGACTCACCAGAGTCACTCAAAGGGAGGGGAAGAGCCTGGAGCCTCAGCTGGGCCTTCTAGCTGACAGTCACCCTCAACTTCCCTCTTCCCACCCAGAGAGGCTCCCGGCTGGACACAGGTGTCTCTTTTACAAGCTAGGCCTGAGCAGGGGAATGACTCCATTAAGGGATGCTAGGATGGGGGAGAGGAGGCCACAGAGGGAAGGTGTTCCTTACCGGTGGTCCAGGGATGCCTTGCTCTCCAGAGGCACCCACATCTCCCTTGGGACCCTAAGGGGCAGGGATGAGCTATCAGACAGGCAGGCAGATGGAAATGCAAATATACAGACAAGCAGAGATGCCTCCCCCTTCCCCAGCAAAAGCGCACAGGAAGGACCCTGGAAACCATACGGTCCCATGTTATAGATGGGAAATTGAGGCCAAGCAAGGAGACTTGTCCAGAGACACACTGAACTGGAACATAGGCCTCCAGCCCCCAGCTCACAGCTCTATCCCCAGAACCCACAGGGGAAGGGGCAGGGATGAAGAAGGGGACAGGCCCCTGTAGGTCCCTCTCCACATATCCCCATGCCAGGCCCTCAGCCCGCACACTCACCGGCTTCCCCTGGCGGCCAGGATCACCCAGAGCCCCGTGTCTGCCCGGATGTCCCTGCAGGGAAGGAGGGCTCAGTGTGAGGTTCCCTTCTGATCACCAGCTCCACCCTCCCAAGATTTGGACTGGGGGCTCTCACCTTCACGCCCTGCAGCCCTGGGGGGCCTTTCGCACCCGCTGGACAGTTGGTTGGACACTGAAAAGAAAATCCCGAAAGGCTTTATGGTCACTGGTCTGGTGCAGGCCAGCCGGGCAGCGCGTCCCCATCTCTCACTGACCCTGTCTCCAGGGCTGCCCCTCCTGCATCAGCCCCGCCCAGGCCCGGCTCTCACCAGGAAGTCCGCGCTGCCTTCCAGGCCCTGGATGGTTCCTGGGCGACCCTGAGAGGAGATGAGTTAAAGTAGAGCCTGACCCCACCCTTCCCACCCCAGGCTTGCTCAAAGAGCCTTCTCCTTCCCCTGCACATTGCCACATGTGAGGGCCAAGGATGCTTACCGGTTTCCCAGGGGGTCCTGGGGGCCCTGCTGGTCCCTCTGGTCCAGGATCCCCCTAGAAGCAAAAGAGGCCCAAATCATACCCCTGTTCAGCCCTTCCCAGGTTACCCTGCCCCCTCTGGTTCCTGCCACTGCCTTCTCCACCCTGCCCTCCAGGTCACCTTCTGAGATCCACCTTCTTGGAGAGACCAAGACCTGCTTGGCAGGGCATGGGGCCAACCCTTGGCTTCCCAGAAAGACCTACTGCAGTGTGGGCTCAGCAGGAGGGGTTTCTGTCTCAGACCTGGAGGAGCTCCCTGGTGGCCAGAAGCAGACCCCGGAACTCCGTGGGACACCACCCCTGCTTGCCAGCGTAGAGACAGAGGGCAGGAGGCCAACTGAGTGGAGGGTGTCTGGAGCTCACCTTGGGGCCTGTGATTCCAATCTCACCAGGAAGGCCAACAGGTCCAGGTGGTCCCTGGGGAGCAGAGAGTTGATGGCCAGGGTGCCTCCAAGGGTCAGCCCACCCTGGGCATGAGGGTAGAGATAGGCACCCAAAGCCTCTCTCTCCACTTTTGCTTTCTGACCAACCCCAGAGAGACTGACAGATTGGGGCTTTAAAGACCGAGAACCCCAGACTGCCCATGGCCTCTGGCAGTCCTGACACTATCCTGACACTATCACGGCATGCTGGCATCTCCCAACAATGGTGATTCCCTGGAAGTCCTTCTGTGGTCCCCTCCTTCCCTGTGTGTTCTGTGCACCCTGTGCCATCCCCAAGGACTTACAGGAGGTCCAGCAAAACCAGGGCCCTAGAACAGAAGGAAAGGAATTGGGTCCATGGCTCCCTCTACAGGTTCCCCTCCCCACGAAGGGTCCCTGGAAGCCCTTGCAGGCTGTACTCACCGGCAGGCCGGGAGGACCGGGGAGCCCAGGCTGGCCCTGCAAGAGCAATGGGAGAGGTTCAGAGACTGGGGTCTCCTGGGTCCCTGGTCCTCTACTGCAGCCCCTCCCAAACACTGGCCCTAGGTTGCCTGTGTTGAGGCCCCAGCAGGTCACCTACCTTGGTTCCAGGGGTCCCAATGGCTCCAGGCTCCCCCTTGGCTCCAGTTAAACCCTGGGGAAGGATGAGATGGTAGGATCAGTGAGGAGCAACCTGCTCCCTGATCCATGGGGCAGGGCAGGTCCAGGGGTCTTTCCTGGGTGGGCCCAGGTAGGGATTTTCACACTTTCTTTTCCCTTTCCCCAGTTCCCATAGTAACCCTGGGAGGCAGACAGGACAATTGTCCTCTTTGAAAGATGAGTGGGCTTCATGTCTCCCAGCTTAGGAGTCTAGAAGATCTAGATATAGGTCTAGATTGGTCATTGGATTGCTGTCTGGCAACTTTTTCTGAGCCTTAGTTTTCTTTTCTGCAAAATGGGTTAATAATCATGCTTACCTCTCTGAGTGCATGTGAGAACTGATGTGCTAGCAGAGGACAGTGTGCTTGGTAATCTTTGCAGGGTGTGGATGAGTTTGGAGAGAACCTATTGGCTGGTCCCAGCCCTGGTCATACCTCTTAAGCCAGCAGGGCAGAGGCACCTTGTGGGGGGCTCTCCTTCCTCCCATCTTTCAGTGATTGACCCCAGGGTATCCCCCACCAGATGACTGTCCTCATAGCCCTGGGGCAGGCTGTGTCCAGGAGCCTGTGACCTTGGGGCTCCTGGGAGCTGGGTGGTATCAGCCAAATGATGTTCCTCTCCTGAGCTGTGCTTGGGGCTGTGGGCAAGGGGTTGGCGGGGAAGAGGGCAGGGGAAAGACAGGGCACACGGGGACAGCCCCACCCAGCATATTCAGTGAGACTGAGTCATGGCTGCTATGGAGGAGCAGTGGGATGCTGCACTCCACAGAAAGCAGAGCCCCTCTCTGGACCCCAGTTGCCTCTGATTCAGTGCTCCCTCACAGTGGGTGTGAGGTTCCAGTAAGGTCACAAGTCATATGAAGGTGAGGCAGAGCCAGTCAATGGGTGGCAGCCCTAACCTGCCCTGCCCAGCACCCGGGTACTCACATCAATCCCGGGCTTCCCGTCTGGCCCATCTGGCCCGGCTCTGCCAGGCTCTCCCTTGACTCCCTTGAAAACAGGTGGAGCAAATATTAGCCAGAGGAGGGCCAGAACTGGAAGGGTCAAAGGTCAAAGAGGAAAAAAGCACTCACCGGAGGACCAGCTTTTCCTGGAGGCCCCTTGTCACCCTGAAAGATACAAGTTGGTGAGACAGCACCATGTGGCTCATGCTAGCCCATGTGGGCACACACAAGCCCTGGCTGGCCAGCCCCAGGTGCTCCTGTCCTCATTCCCCTCTCTTCTGTCCTGGATCCCTTCTGCCTTGCACTCCTTAGGAAAATAGCCCCCTTCCCTCAAAAAAAACAAAAAATCACAGGTGTATTGAAACTACCCCCAGCCAGGCTGGAGAGGGCGATGTCAACATGCAAATGGGTTTTCTACCTGCTCACTGTTGCTGAGGTGCCAGCTGGGAGACCACACATAGGGCGCAGTCTCCAGGCTACCTCAGAGGCTGATGCCTCCCGGGTAGGGCACGTGTGGGAAGAAAGCTGGGCTTTTAGAGACACAGGAAGGGGAGGTGAGAGCGTGAAGCAGCAGCTCTATTCTGGATTGTGGGTCAGGAAAACAAGAGGGTGGGGTAGGGGCAAGGACCAAGGGGGCCTGGAAAGGGGGAATGCAAAATATTCCCAAGGAGGGAAAGACCTCTTTCCCCAGTGACAAAGGACGCTTGGTGGAGGACAGGCAGGGCTGGCGGAGTGAAATTCAGCCCCACAGCGGCCTCCAGGCATTTCAGAGCCTGCAGCAGCCAGAGCCTGGCGGGGCCCCAGCATCCTGTGTTGGGGGCTGGGGATGCCAGGTTGAATAGAAGTCTGTCCAGATGGGTAAACATCAAGCCGACCTCCTGGGGGAGCCTCCGGAATGAGGCATTTAACTCTCACCATGCTCGGGGGAGCAGGGAACAAGCCCAACTGACTCTAAATCGGGGTGAAAAAGAGCAAAGGGAAGAGACAGGAGTCTGGCCCCAGCTGGTCAGCGGTCTGGCCCAGGCTCCGGAGCTACCCTGAAGAAGCGTGCAGACGTGCCAGGGGCAGGGCGCGGGGTTAAGGTCTCCCCTACCTCAAAAGGAGGAGACAGGAGAGGAGGGGGATAAGGACTCGCTGTGAGCTGTGGCTGGCAGACTACACAGCAGCTCCTTGTTGGCGGGCGGCTATAACGGGCACCGCATTTCGGGGCTGGTTTGGGGTTTTTGCTGAACAAACGCGCTCCTTGTGGGGCCGGCCGGCGCCGCCTACTGTCGTCAGGGGGCACTACACCTCCAGGCACCGCCCCCCTCCACCCCAACCCCGCAGCTCACAAAGTTCCCCTTTGTCCTCCGCCTGCCTCCCGCCGCCCGCCCAGGTTGGAGACTCACGTCGATGCCGTCGGATCCAGGCACTCCCGGCGGCCCCGGGGGGCCAGGGGGGCCCCGCTCTCCCGGGGGACCTCTCTGAAAACACACACGGGTGCAGCCCTCAGACCGTGTAGGGGGCTGGGCGTGCCAGGGCTGCAGGCGACCCTGGGAGCGGAGTCCTAGAGGCGCACCTCCGCCGGGAAGGGAGCTCGGCAGGGAGCTCGGCAGGGAGCGGCGGACTCCTGCGCTGTGTGCCCTTGCGTGCGCTATCTGACTGAGCACTCAGAACCGGGAGGCGGGTGCTATTTCGGGTCCATGTTGGCAGTTGAAGGAACAGGCTCAGAAAGATTAAGGGTCCGGGGTCGCTGAGAGTGAGTGGCGCAGCCAGGACTCCGTCCTGGGTCTGCCCGTGTCGCCCTTGCGCTGTCGCGGTGGGGATGGATGGAGACGGGACCCACGGCTCGGACAAGCCACACATGGTACGCAAGGGGCCGGGCAGACGGCTGGCCCTCCGTTAATGGTAGCTCGTTTTATTACTTTTTGATGAACGTCGTGTATAGACGGTGAGTGGGCACCTCCTCCTCTGCCCCGGGTGAAGGTAAAACCCGACGGGAAAGTGGGGGCGGCGCAGAGAGGTGTAGGGAGAGGAAGCGGTGCTCGCTTCCCCCTGGGAGCACCCTCCGCCAGCACCGCCGCTCCGTCCTCCCTGGGGTGGCCCTTTCCCCTCCCTGGGGTGGCCCTTTCACCTCCCTGAGGTGGCCCTTTCACCTCCCTGGGGTGGCCCTTTCCCCTCCCTGAGGTGGCCCTTTCCCCTCCCTGGGGTGGCCCTTTCCCCTCCCTGGGGTGGCCCTTTCACCTCCTTGGGGTGGCCCTTTCCCCTCCCTGGGGTGGCCCTTTCACCTCCTTGGGGTGGCCCTATCCCCTCCCTGGGGTGGCCCTTTCACCTCCCTGGGGCGGCCCTTTCCCCTCCCTGGGGTGGCCCTTTCACCTCCCTGGGGTGGCCCTTTCACCTCCTTGGGGTGGCCCTTTCACCGGTTGGCCCGGATCCAGTCAAGGGTCCCGTGTCCGCCGGTGCCCGAGCCCGCCCCGGCGGGGAAGTGCTAGGCTGACGCCCGGCAGGCGAGCTGGAGCCGCACCGGGGCCCGACGGCGCCCGGACCCCTGCCCCGACCCCTCCGGGGTGCGTTGGGTGCCGGCAGCCGCCAGCGGCCCTCGGAAGTGAGACGTGGGCTGGCGAGCGGGGCGGGAGGCCGCCGCGGGGCGACAGCGGCGTCTGGCTGGAGCCGGCGCCCCCGGGAGGCGCGGGGCGGGGGCTCTGCGGCGGTGAATGGGCACCATTGTCTTCCCCGCCACCTGGGCTGCCCCTGCTGCCAGGACGGAGCGCCAGCTCCTGCCCCGCCGCCTGTCCCGCGCAGGGCCGAGCATCCCGGGACAGGGTCCCCCTGGCTCCCCGGCCCGTCCACCGCCTTTCGCGGTGCCGCGCTGTGCACCGTGTACGCACCCGCCGGGGGCTCACGCCGTGGGCCGTCCTCAGCTGCCCCTCGGGCGAGGGGGCGTCAGGAGAGGTGGGGACAGGCAGAGCCCTGCCCCAGACCCCCGAACCCCGGCCCCAGACCCCGCACCTGGCCCCGGCGCCAGAGGGGCCGCAGGACTTACGATCTGCGCCAGGGCGAGCCCGAGCACCTGGAGGAGAACGAGGAGGCTGCGCGGGGCGGCCGCAGCGGCCATGGCTGGCGGCGAGTCCGCGAGGACGGTGCCCGGGCCACGCGCACCGACGGCGGAGCTCCTGGCGCGGGCTGCTAGCTGCCGACTGGCTCAGCCTCCTGAATATGCGGCGGGCGGGGCGGGGCGCGGGCGGCGGGGTCTGTCACCTGAGAGGGCCGCCGGGTGGGGACGGGGCAGGCCGGCGCCCTCCGTCCAGCTCCGCCCCGCTCGGCCGCCCGGCCGCCAGCGCCCACCCTCTGTCCTCGTCCGGCTTCCCGGAGGCCCCGGCTGGGTGATCCGAGGGGCGACAGCGGCGCGGGACGGAGACGGTGGTCACGTTTCCCTGTGAGGAGGCGGAGGGCCGTCCTAAGTCCCCCTCCGGCCTGAGCGCCAGCGCCCAGCACCTTCCTCTGACCCGCAGCCCGCGCCCCGTCTTACCCGGCGTCCTCAGCCGCCTCTGCCGGGCTCAGTCCTCCCTCCTCCAGGGCCCGGGCCTCGCCTCCGCCTCCGCCTCCGCAGAGCTTGCCGCAGGCTCTGCCCAGGCCGCACACACCTTCTCCTCTCCCCCCTGGCTCCCTCCTCTCCGCGTTTCAGGTCTCTTCTATATTTAAAAAATATCAAAACCCTTCCTGGATAAGCCACCTCCAGAATACCCACCCCATCTGCCCCTTCCTTCCCTCTTGCTTCGTTGCCAGGCCTTGGTGGTGGAGTCGTATGGATCCCTCCTCCCCCAAATTGTCACCCCCGGCTTCTGTTTTATGTCATTAGCATCTTCAAATCAGGTTCCAGCGCGTCACAACACTCCCTGCTTCTGTCCCGACCAGAAGCTGGGTCTCCTGGAGGTCGCCAGTGAAGCCCTCCCTTCTTCAGTCCTCCAGCCAAGAGACTTTTGGCACCTCCACCTGCGCCTGGCCATTCTGTCCTTGAAGTCTTTCCTGTCCAAGCTGCCATCGTCCAGCTCCCGTAGTCCTCTATCGCCTTTTCTTCTTCTCTCCTCCCTTAAACACTGATGACTCTAGGATTGGGCCTTCTCATTCAATTTCTCCAGTGATCTCCATGTTCATGGGAACAACCATCACCTTATTTACCCGTTTCCAAAACCCACTGTCCAGAAGAGCCTGTCCCCAGAATTACTTCCCTTCCCTTTCATTCACTTAAGCAGTATTGGCAAACTGCTTTGGAATCTGACTCTTACAACTGCAGATATAAAACAGGCACCTAAAACTATATGAAGTCTCAGTTTCCTCATCCGTAAAATGGAGATAATAATGGCCCCTATTTTAAAGGGTTTTTGTGAAGATTGAATGCAATGATGCTTAACCTGCCACCAGCACTACTTGGTAGGTGCTGGATGCGTTCTAGCTTTCACTGTGATTTATAGAGGACCGCCTGTTTACCAGGTCTGCACCCAATGTGGGGAAGCTGTCCACAAGCAGACCAATAAAACGGTCAAGGAGAACATTTGCTGTTACCGAGTGAGGTGCAACTCCCCTGGGCAGTTAGCAAAGGGCCCTGGACTTTGAAAGGTTGTCCTGGAGCTGAATTTGGGAAAAAGGGCTTGAAGAATTTAATTGCTCTGCCTAACAGGAAAAAGAAGAATTTAGAATTTGTTGAAAGTAAGATGAGAGGAGGAGGAGGTAAGAGATGCATCATGGTGGGCCTTGCTTGGAGTTGGGGTGGGGGTAAATGTGTAAAGGATATTTAAGAATTGAGGTGTCCAAATTCAATTTTAGGTGTTGGTTTTATGCCATTCACCTCTTCATCTCTTTTGGCTAAACGCACAAAGGCCTTGTGTAAGTTTTCTTTTTGGGGGGAGTGGCAATTATGGAAAAGGGATGAGCTTCGCATTCGGACAGCACACATTAGTGTATTAATTATCTTTTGCAGCATAACAATCTCCCCAAATTTAGTGGCTTAAAGCAAGAATTTCTTGGATCAGGAATCGAGGAGTGGCTCTGCTGGTTGGTCCTGGCCTGGGGTCTGTTATGAGGTTCCAGTAAGATGGTGGCTAGGGCTGGAGTCATCTAGAAGGCTTCTTTGCCCATGTCTGACATCTGTATTGGGAAGCCTTCAACAGCTGGGGCTGGAACAGCTGGAGTTTATTGTACAGCTCTCTGTTTCATGCCACTGTGGGCTTTCCAAGAGATCTCTCCAGCATGGTGGCGTCAAGGTAGCTGAACTTCCTCCATAGCCCAGAGGAAGGAGAACACCAGCCTGAAGAGAATCACCTCTTAGGACCTACTCCTGGAAGTCATACAGTGCCACTTTCACCACGTTCTTTTGGTTGAGGCAATTACAAAGGTCTGCCCAGGTTCAAGGGGAGGGAACAGAGATCCCACGTCTTGATCCATGTGTCAATGTCACATTTCAAGAAGAGCATGGGGCCCTCGTTTGTATAGTGGTGACTAGCCACACACACATACACACACAAAAAGAGCATGGGGTATGGAATAGATATTGATGCAACCATCTTTGGAAAATATGTTCTACCACACATGGGGTTATAAGCTGAACCAATTCAGGGATAGCTGAAGCTCAAAGCTGGAGCCAACCGAGAGAAATCTTAGGGAAGGCTTTGGACCGCAAGAAGACATGAGCTGGAGGTTCCAGCCAATCACATATGGCTCTTAAGGAGCAGACAGACCCTGAGTAAGTGGAGAGTCGTACATTACATTCCTGGATAAGAAAATTCAGTGTTACAAAGACATCAAATCAATCTATAAACTTCATGCAATCCCCAACAAAATCAGTGAGTAGCTAGGACTAAGTTGCTAGGGCAACACCGCGCCTGTCTAATTTAAAAAACTTTTCATAGAGATGGAGTTCTCACTATGTTGCTTAGTCTCTCAGTCTGATCTTGAACTCCTGGCCTCAAGCAATCGATCCTTCTGCCTAGGCCTCCCAAAGTGCTGGGATTACAGGTGTGAGCCACCACCCTGGCCAAAGAATTTCCCTGAAGAAGAAATTCTGCCTGTGCATATCAGTTTTCTTTTTCTTTTTGCTCCACCCCCTCCCCATAGCAGCTTTCTATCCATTCCTTCTTCTCCTCTCTTTCTTGGACTCCAATTTCATGTGTTGGACCAGCGTTCTCCAAATTTTTTGGCACCAGGGACCGGTTTCATGGAAGACAATTTTTCCACAGATGGCGGGGGCGCGGCAGAGCTCGGGTGGTGATGTCGGCGATGGGGAGCAGCTGTAAGGACAGGTGAAGAGTCACTCACTCTCCCCGCCCACCACTCACCTTGTGCTATGCAGCCTAATAGGCCACCACCTGATACTAGTCTGTTGGAGGACGGGGGACTGCGGTGTTAGACTACTTGTTAGTGTTGCACAAGTCATCCAGGCTCTTTATTTATTTATTTATTTATTTTAGACAGAATCTTACTCTCTTGCCTGGGCTAGAGTGCCGTGGCATCTGCCTAGCTCACAGCAACCTCAAACTACTGGGCTCAACCGATCCTCCTGACTCAGCCTCCCAGGTAGCTGGGACTACAGGCACGCACCACCATGCCCGACTAATTTTTTTCTATTTTTAGTTGTTTTCGCTAATTTCTTTCTATTTATAGTAGAGACAGGGTCTCACTCTTGCTCAGGCTGGTCTCAAACTCCTGAGCTCCAGCAGTCCTCCTGCCTCGGCCTCCTAGAGTGCTAGGATTACAGGTGTGAGCCACCGTGCCTGGCCAGAGGCTACTTTTATGAAACATTTTATTTCAAGATAATTGTGGATTCACACGCTTTTGTAAGAAATAATACAAAGAGATTCTGTGTATTCTTTACCCAGTTTCCCTTAATGGTAGCATCTTGCAAAACTATATTACAACATTACAACCAAGACTTGATATTGGTACTGTCAAGATAGAGAACATTTTCATCACCACAAGGATCCCTCGTGTTGCTCTTTTATAGCTAAACCACTTCCCTCCGCCCCCAAGCCTTCCTTAACCTCTCACAACCACTAATCTGTTCTCTATTTCTATAATTTTGTCATTTAAAATGTGATATAAATGGAATAGTACAGTATGTAACATTTGGGGGTTAGCTTTTTTCACCCAGTATCATGCTCTGGATTTTCACCCATGTGGTTGCATGTGTCCGTAGCTCATTTCTTTTACGCTGAGTAGAATGCCATGGCAGGGATGCACCACGGTTTGTTTAACCAGTCACCCACTGACACATCTGGATTGTTTCCTGTGTTTTTTTTTTTTTTTTTTGAGACAGAGTCTCACTTTGTTGCCCAGGCTAGAGTGAGTGCCGTGGCGTCAGCCTAGCTCACAGCAACCTCAAACTCCTGGGCTCAAGCAATCCTGCTGCCTCAGCCTCCCAAGTAGCTGGGACTACAGGCATGTGCCACCATGCCCGGCTAATTTTTTCTATATATATTAGTTGGCCAATTAATTTCTTTCTATTTATAGTAGAGATGGGGTCTCGCTGTTGCTCAGGCTGGTCTCGAACTCCTGAGCTCAAATGATCCGCCCACCTCGGCCTCCCAGAGAGCTAGGATTACAGGCTTGAGCCACCGCGCCAGGCCTGTTTCCTGTTTTTGATTATTTTTGAATAAAGCTGCTATGAACATTTACATATAAGTTTTTGTGTGAACGTATGCTTTCGTTTCTCTGGATAAATGCCCTGAAGTACAATTGCTGGCATATGGTAGAGCCTTTTATTTTCTTTTTTAAAGAAATGTCCAATTTTCCAAGTAGCTATACCATACCATTTTACATTCCTAGTAGCAATGTATGTGTGATCCAGTCAAGTAGACTGATTCCTCCCTCTTTCTTCTTCTTTTTAAAAATTGTTTCAGTTACTCTATTTCCTCTACCTTTGCAGGCAAATTTTAGAATAATCTGTGTATATTTTTTAAAATTCTTGCTTTTGATAGGAATTGTGTTAAACCTGCATATCAACAGGTTACTATGTTGTCATCTTCCAATCTATGATATGTCTCCCCATTTATTTAGTTCTTCTTTGATTTTTTTCATAAGCATATTACAATTCCCAGCAAACAAGTCCTATATAGGTTTTGCTAGTTTTATCCCTAAATATATAATTTCTAAGTGATTATAAATGATACTGTATTTTTAATTTCTCTTTTTATGTGTTTACTGTTAATATATATAAATGTCGATTTTTATATATTGATCTTGTATCCTAATACTCTGTTGAATCACTTATTAATTATAGAGGGTCTTTTCTTTTCTTTCTTTTTTTTTTTTTTTGAGACAGAGTCTCACTTTGTTGCCCAGGCTAGAGTGAGTGCCATGGCATTAGCCTAGCTCACAGCAACCTCAAACTCCTGGGCTCAAGCAATCCTGCTGCCTCAGCCTCTTGAGTAGCTGGGACTACAGGCATGCGCCACCATGCCTGGCTAATTTTTTCTATGTATATTAGTTAGCCAATTAATTTCTTTCTATTTCTAGTAGAGATGGGGTCTCGCTCTTGCTCAGGCTAGTTTCGAACTCCTGACCTCGAGCAATCCGCCCGCCTCAGCCTCCCAGAGTGCTAGGATTTACAGGCGTGAGCCACCGCGCCCAGCCTAGAGGGTCTTTTCTTAAGTAGTTTTTTTAATCTTCTATGTAGACAATCATCTGCACATAGGGACAGTTTTAGTTTTTCCTTTCCTATCTGTATACTTTTCATTTCCATTTCTTATCTTATTGTACTAGCTAGCACTTCCAGCACTCTGTGGAAGAATAGTGGTGAGTGGAGGCATACTTACCTCCTTCCTGATCTTAGGGGGTGTGATGGTCAATTTTCTGTATCAACCTGGCTAGGCTAGAGTCCTCAGTTATTCAATCAAACACCAATCTAGGTGTTGCTGTGAAGATATTTTGTAAATGTAAATTTCTTTAAGTAAAGGAATTTACCCTAGATAATCTGGATGGGCCTGATTCAATAAGTCGAAAGGCAGGACCAAGAGTTCCCTGAAGGACAAGAAACTCTGCCTATTCATAGCAGCTTCAGCTCATCCTGAAAGTTCCAGTGATGGTCTGTCCTACAGGTTTTGGATTTACCTTTCCAGCCCCCAAAATTGCATAAACCAATTTCTTGCACTAAATCACTTGGTATATATCTTCTACTGATTCTGTTTTTTTTGTTCAACCCCAACTAAAACAGGGGTTATTTGCTTTTTCATAATTATTTGCTTTTTCATAAATATAAGTTAGCTGTACTTCTTTTGCAAATAGCTTTTACCAAGTTGAGGAACTTCTCAATTCCTAGTTTTCTGAGAGTTTTTTTTCAAATCATGAATGAGTGAATTTTGTCAAATGCTTTGGCATCCATTGATATAATTATGTGATTTTTCTTCTTTAGTCTGCTAATATGGTGGGTCACTTTGATTGATTTTTTTGCTTTTTTTGAGACAGAGTCTTGCTCTGTTGCCCAGGCTAGAGTGCAGTGGTGTCATCATAGTTCACTGGAACCTCAAACTCCTGGGCTCAAGCAGCACTCCTGTCTCAGCCTCCCACGTAGCTGGAACTACAGGCACGTACCACCATGCCCAGCTAATTTTTCTATTTTCTTTTTGTGATTTTTGAATATTGAACCAGCTATGTATTATATAATTCTATATGTTGCTGAATTTTTTATTAAGAATTTTGCATCCATTGTCATAAGGGAATTGGTCTATAGCTTTCTTTATTGTTGTACTGTCTTTGGTTTTGCTATAATATCAGGGTAATACTAACTTCATAAAACCAATTGGAAAGTATTCTCTCTTCTTCTATTTTCTGGAACAGATTGTGTTTATTCTTAAAACATTTGGTAGAATTCTCCAGTGAATTCATATGAGCCTGAAGATATTTTGGTGAAGGGAGTGTTAAATTATAAATTCAATTTTCTTAGCAATTACAGGGCTATTCAAATTATCTGTCTCATGTTGGATAAATAATAGTAGTTTGTGTTATTTGAGGAATTGTTTTAGTTCATCTGAGTTTTCAAATTTGTGTGTCTAGAGTCATTTGTAGAATTCCCTTATCTTTTTGATGTTTGCAAGGTCAGTAGTAATATTCTTTGTTTGATTCTTATTGGTAATTTTTGTCTTCTCTGTTTTTTTTTGTCTTGCCAGAGATTTGTCAATTTCACTGGTCTTTGAAAAAAACAATTCTTTGTTTCATTGATTTTTCTCTATTGTTTTCTGTTTTAAATTTTATTTCTGTTGTTATTTTTATTAATTATCGTCCTCTGTTTGCTTTGGATTTATTTTTCTCTTCTTTTTCTAGGTTCTATGATGGGAGCTCACATTGCTGATTGGAGACTTTTCCTTTTTTCTAATCTATGTATTTAGTGCTGTGTGTGTCCCTACCAGCACTGATTTAACTATTTTCCATCAATTTTGATGTTTTATTTTAATTTTCATTCACTTCAATATATATTTTTCCCATGAGATTTCCTCTTTAAATGATGGATTATTTAGAAATGTGTTGTTTAGTTTCCAAACTCTCCAAACTCTCTTTGGAGAGTTTCTTGTTATCTTTCAGTTATTGATTCCTACTCTGATTCCATTTTGGTCAGGAAACCCATTCTATATGGTTTAATCCTTTTACATTTGTTAAAGTTTGTTTTATGGCCTAGGATATGGTCCGTCTTGGTGTGTTTTATGTGAACTTGAAAAGAATGTGTATTCTGCAATTGTTGAGTAAAATGCCCTGTAATTGTCAATTAGATCTTATTGGTTGATGGTTTGTCGAGTTCATCTGTATCCTGGCTTATTTTCCACTTAGTTGTTACACCTATTGTTGGGAAGGGAATGTTGATTTTCCAACTATAATTATGCATTTTTCTGTTTCTTTTTCAGTTCTATCAGTTTTTATAACTGCTATATTGAGATAATTCACATGCCATACAATTCATTTATTTAAAGCATAAAATTCGGTGGTTTTTAGTATATTCACAGAGCTGTACAACTGCCACCACAATCAATTTTAGAACATTTTCATCACTCCAAAAAGATTTCTTGTACCTGCTAGCAGTCACTCCCCATGTGTTCCTAAGTGCCTCCTACCACCAGCTCTAGGCAGCCATCAACGTACTGTCTGCCTTTATAGATTTGCCTATTAGGAATATTTCATATAAATGAAATAGTAGAATATGTGATCCTTTGTTACTCACTTCTTTCACTTAGAATAATGTTTTCAAGGTTTGTCCATGTTGCAACATCTATCAGTGCTTCATCTCTTTTCATCACCAAATAATATTCCATTGTGTGGATAGAATTCATTTTATTTATCTAGTCATCCATCAATAAACATTTGGGTTGTTTCCACTTTTTGGCTATTGTGCAAAATGCAGCTATGAACGTTTGTGTGCAAGTTTTTGTCTGGAGACATATATATGTCTATATATATATATTGTCTGTACAAATTTATGGTGTTCATGTGAGATTTTATTACATGTACATAATGCATAGTGATCAAGTCAGGGTATCTACGGTGTCCATCACCCTAGTACAATACATTTTTATTAAGTATAGTCATCCTACTCTGATGTCCAACATTGAATTTATTCCTTCTATTATTATCTAATATTTTGCTGCATGTTTGTACCTTTAACCCACTTCTCTTCATCCTCCCCTCTGCCTCCCACACCACTCACCCATCACAGTCTTTGTTATCTATCCTTTTACTTTCTACCTCCATGTGATCAAATATTTTAGCTCCCACATATAGGTGAGAACATGTGATATGTTCTTTAATGCCTGGCTTATTATTAAAGATAATGACCTCTAGTTCTATCCATATTGCTGCAAATGTCATGATTTCTTTTTTCTTTTTTGAGACAGAGTCTCACTCTGTTTCCTGGGTTAGAATGCTGTGGTGTCAGCCTAGCTCACAGCAACTTTAAAGTCCTGGGCTCAAGCGATCCTACTGCCTCAGCCTCCTGAGTAGCTGGGACTACAGGCATGAGCCACCATGCCCAGCTAATGTTTTCTATATATTTTTAGTTGGCCAATTAATTTCTTTCTATTTTTGGTAGAGATGGGGTCTTGTTCAGGCTGGTCTTGAACTCTTGACCTCAAGCAATCTTCCCACCTTGGCCTCCCAGAGTGCTAGGATTATAGGTGTGAGCCACCACACCCAGCCACCTTGTAATATATTTCGAAGTCAGGTAATGGGATGCCTTAATCTTTATTCTTTTTCCTCAAGATCGCTTTGGCTATTCAGGCTCCTTTTGGGTTCCATTTAAATTTTAGGGTTGTTTTTCTAATTCTATGAAGAATAACATTGGTATTTTAATAGAGATTGCATTGAGTCTGTAGATCGCTTTGGACAATATGATCTTTTAAAAAATATTAATTCTCAACTTGCAAAAAAATATTAATTCTTTCAATCCATGAGCATGAGATGTTTTTACATTTGTTTGTTTCATCTTTAATTTCTTTCATCAGTGTTTTATAGTTTTCCTTGTAGAGGTCTTTTACCTCCTTAGTTAAATTTATTTCTAGGTATATCCTTTTGTAGGTATTGTAAGTCGGGTGGCCCTCTTGATTTCTTTCTCAGCTAGATCATTATGGGTGTATAGAAATGCTACTGATTTTTGCATGTTGGTTTTGTTGGTTTACTGAATTCATTTATCAAACATAAGAGGGTTTTTCTGTGGAGTCTTTAGGTTTTTCTAGATATAAGGTCATATCATCAATAAACAGGGATAATTTGATTTTTCTCTTTTCTAATTTGGCTGTCTTTTCTTTCTTTCTCTTGTCTGATTGCTCTGGCTAGGACATCCATTACTATGTTGAATAGGAGTGGTGAAAGTGGGCATCCTTATCTTGTTGCAGTTCTTAAAGAAAAGGCTTTCCACTTTTTCCTATCCAGTATGATGTTAGCTGTGCATTTGTTGTATACAGCCTTTATTATTTTGAGATATGTTCCTTCTATTCCCAGTTTCTTGAGAGTTTTTATCATGAAGCGATGCTGGATTTTATTAAATGCTTCTCCTGCAGCTATTGAGATGATCATATCGTTTTTGTACTTAATTCTGTTGATGTGATTTATCATATTTATTGATTTGTGTATGTTGAACCATCCTTACATCCCTAGTATGAGTCCCACTTGATCGTGATGTATTATCTTTTAGAAGTGATATTGGATTCAGTTTGCTAATGTTTTGTTGATGATTTTTGCATCGATGTTCATCTGGGATATTGGGGTGTAGTTTTCTTTTTTTTGTTGTGTCCTTGTCTGGTTTTGGTATCAAGGAGATGCTGGCCTTGTAGAATGAGTTAGAGAGAATTCTCTTCTCTTTGTTTTTTTATTTTGTTTTGTTTTTTGGAATAGTTTATGGAGGATTAGTAGTAGTTCTTCTTTTATATTTCATTGAATTTGGCTGTGAATCCATCCAGTCCCGGGATTTTCTTATTGGGTGATTTTTTTTAAATTACTGACTCAACCTCACTACTCCTTATTGGTCTGTTCAGGTTTTCTATTTCTTCCTGGTTTGATCTTGGTAGGTTGTATGTTTCCAGGAATTTATCTATTTCCTCTATGTTTCCAGTTTGTCATTGTACAGTTGTTTGTGATAGTCTCTAATGATCTTTTGTATTTTTGTAGCATCAATAGTAAAGTCTCTTTTTTCATTTCTGATTTTGTTTTAGTTTTTTTTCTTCTTTCCTTGGTTAGTGTAGCTAATGGGTTATGAATTTTGTTTATCTTTTTGAAGAACTAACTTCTGCTTTCTGACCGTTTGTATTTTTTTTTTCAGTGTCCATTCCTTTAGTTTTGTCCTGATCTTTATTCTATCTTTTCTTTTAATAATTTTGGGTTTGGGTTGTTCTTGCTTTTATAGTCCCTTGAGGTGCATCATTAGATTGTTAATCTGTAATCTTTCTACTATTTTGATGTACATATAAACATCCCACCTAGCACTGCTTTCACTGTACCCCACAGGTATGTGGTGTTCCCATTTTCATTTGTTTCAAAACTTTTCTTGATTTCCTTCTTAGTTTCTTTTTGACCCAGTGGTCACTCAGGAACATGTTGCTTAATTCCATGTATTTGTATAGTTTCCAAAGTTCCTCTTAGTATTGATTTCTAGTTTTATTCCGTTGTGGTCTGAGAAGACACTTGATAAGATTTTGAGTTTTAAAAATTTGTTGAGACTTGTTTTGTAGCCTAACATCTAGTCTATCCTGGTGAATGCTCCATGCGCTGATGAAAAGAAGGTATATTCTGCAGCTGTTGGATAGAACATTCTGTAAGTGTTTGTTAGGTCCATTTAGTCTAAGTCCAGTTTAAATCCAATGTTTCTTTGCTGATTTTCTGTCTAGATGATCTGTCTCATGCTGAGAGTGGGGTGTCGAAATCTTCTGCTGTTATGTATTGAAGTCTCTCTCTCTCTCTTTAGATCTAGTAATGTTTGCTTTATGAATCTAGGTGCTCCAGTGTTGGGTGCATATATATTTAGAATTGTGATATCCCCTTGTTGGATTGATTTCTTTTTTCATTATATAATGACCTTCTTTACCTTTTTATTCTGTTTTTAGTATTCTCGACTTAAAGTCTGTTTTATCTGACATAAATATAGCTACTCCTGCTTGCTTTTGGCTTTAGTTTGTGTAGAATATCTTTTTCCATCCTTTTACTTTCAATCTATATGTGTCTTCATAGGTAAGATATTCAGCGCTGTTTCAGTGCCCTAAGTTTACTTTTGGTTTTGCAGCTAGTTGTAGGGGTTATCTCTCTCTCTTTTTTTTTTTTTTTTTTTTTTGAGACAGAGTCTCCCTTTGTTGCCCAGGCTAGAGTGAGTGCCGTGGCGTCAGCCTAGCTCACATCAACCTCAAACTCCTGGGCTCAAGCAATCCTTCTGCCTCAGCCTCCCGAGTAGCTGGGACTACAGGCATGCGCCACCATGCCCGGCTAATTTTTTCTATATATATTAGTTGGCCAATTAATTTCTTTCTATGTATAGTAGAGACAGGGTCTCGCTCTTGCTCAGGCTGGTTTCGAACTCCTGACCTTGAGCAATCCACCCGCCTCGGCCTCCCAGAGTGCTAGGAAAGGTTATCTCTTAATCTCAGAATATAGGGTTCTCCCCTAATGCGTAGCCCTTTTGGGATTTTAGTGGAATGTCCTTTACCAGCTTTTATAACTTGGCAGAATTTGAACTTCAAACTCTCTTTCTTGCAGTGGGTAGCAGCTAAAATCTTGGGCTTAGTACTTTCATCCTTCTAGCTATTGGTTTCCCCCAAGTTATTTGGAGTCTTGTTTGTGCACATGCAGTTCAAGGTTTAGCCAAGGATTTGAGCAGAGTTTATATGTAGATTTTTGGTTATTTCTCTTTGTGGATCTTTTCTTTCTGGGGCTTGTCCCTCGATTTTCAGTCACTGTAACAGCCCTGAACTCTGTCCTGTGATTCATCAGATCAATAACATTCTGAATTTCTGCATGAATTTTAGCTTTACTGTGCTATGAAGACTAAGTACTTTTCCTTGGTGGAAAATACATATAAATGTGGGTCATATGCCCGGTGTGGTTATCTTATTTTAAATGTTGAATTTCCTTCCAGTTTATGTCTGTTTTGGGTCACTTTCCTGTGCCTTCATTCAGGTTTGTTGTTGTTGTTAAATATTCTGACCAGTGTTTATTAATATAATTGTCATCCTTGGGAGAGTTAGTCAGATGCAATCTACACCATTACCAGAGCTAAAACTCAGCCCAGTGTAGGAACTTTTAAAGTTTAGTGAGTTCCTTCTTTGTAGTAGATATGTCTAACATGGGACAAAATCAGTACAGTCCCTCCTTTTACAGAGCACACATTTGGGATTAAGGGTTCAGAGAAGACAGAAGTATGCTGAGAGCTACATTAGAGGACATTTGGGGCACTATGGGGCCCTAGAGTATAATCGTGTCAACTCTCCAGGGAACATTTTGCTGGGATCCTATTTGCAGCCTGTGTCTCAGAGATCCTAAGCTCATATAAAAAATAAATAGAGCTCCTTGAGCTTTTCTTCCATTCTTCTCTCTTCCTTTTCCTTCATTTCTCTCTTTCTCCCTCCTTTCCTCCTCTTTCCCTTTCTTCTTTCCAAAATATTTACTGAGCATTTTCTCTGTAGCCAGGTTCTGTTTACTATAGAGGATATGGTTATCCTTAGCTAACTCCTATTGATCCTTCATCTCCAGAAAGTCTCTCCAGGACCAACAAACTGGATCAGCCCAGAAAACATGGCTGAAATGCATTGTTAGTTTTTTATCCCACAAATATTTCTTTTTTTTTTTTTTTGAGACAGAGTCTCACTCTGTTGCCCAGGCTAGAGTGAGTGCTGTGGCGTCAGCCTAGCTCACAGCAACCTCACACTCCTGGGCTCAAGCGATCCTCGTGCCTCAGCCTCCCCAGTAGCTGGGACTACAGGCATGCGCCACCATGCCCAGCTAATTTTTTTCCATATATATTAGTTGGCCAATTAATTTCTTTCTATTTATAGTAGAGATGGGGTCTCGCTCTTGCTCAGGCTGGTTTCGAACTCCTGACCTCGAGCAATCTGCCCGCCTCAGCCTCCCAGAGTGCTAGGATTACAGGAGTGAGCCACTGTGCCCGGCCCACAAATATTTCTTGAGGACCTAGCATGTGTCAGACCTGTTGGTGAGAGGAAATAATGAAATGACATAATTATGAAAACTGTAGCTAGCAATCACCATTTATTAATAACTGTGATGGATAATTTTATATGTCACCTCAACTAGGCTAAGGAATATTAGCTGGTAAGACATTATTTATAGGTGTATCTGTGAGGGTGTTTCCAGGAGAGATTAGCATTTGAATCAGTAGACTGAGCAAAGAACAATCACCCTCTTCTATGTGAATGGCTATCATCCAATCCATTGAAGGCCTGACTAGAACATAAAGGCAGAGGAAAGATGAATTCTCTGTCACCTTGACCTGGGACATCTGTCTTCTCTTGTCCTTAGACATCAGAGTTCCTGGTTCTTGGACCTTTAGTCATTGAAACTTAAACCAGCCCCACCCCTTCTTAGACATTTGACCTGGGACTGAATTCCACCACTGGCTTCTCTGGCTCTCCAGCCTGCAGATGGCAGATCACTCCTCGGCCTTCATAATCATGTGAGCCAATTCCCATAACAACCCTCCTCTTACATGGCTATTTATATCCTATTGGTTTTGTTTCTCTGGAGAACCCTGACAAATATAACAACAATGTTTATAATTTATATATTTATTTTGTTATAATTATTGTACATTTATAACAATATTTATCAAGCACTTGCTATATGACAGATAATGCACTATGTGTTACATGCATTTTGTCATTAACTCCTCACAACCACTCCATGAGGTAGATCCCTTGATTATCCCCATTTTATACACAGGAAGACTGAGGCTTAGAGGAAGGAAATGATCTCCCCAGGGACACACACCTGCTTTCCCAGTTTCTGGTGCAGGGTAGGTCCCAGTAACATGCATTTCCTCCCTCTTGCCCGAAGCCTCCACCATAGGATTGTGAATTTGGGGCTTCACACAAAAATGGAGAGCGGACTGGCACTGAGACCAGCCTGATGACTAGCTTGCCACAAGCTTTTATTTTGCTGGTCCTAGGCTTTTTCAGAGAAGAATTCTTAGACTCTTCTGTTTGACTTGAGGCCTGAGCAGTTTATACTCCTCAGACCTCTATTCGCTAACCTTCGGATCTCCCGATCTTTTCCTCCCAACTCTGACAGGAGGGAGGGGCGGCGTGCAGGGCGGGAAGAAAAGGCCGGGCTCCCTTCCCCACCAGTTCCTCCGTGCAACTCCGTCCAGGTGGGCAGTAGTCTGGCTGGCTGGTCCTCTGGCGCCACCTAGTGGTCCTTTGCCGCAGCACGCCATGCTGCAAGCCCCTTTCTCGGGAGAGAAACAGAGAGAGGTAGATTAAGCATCGTCAGAGCTCAACAAGGGAGTGTGGCTTCTGGGAAATCAAAACTTGGAATTTGTATTCAGCTAGACTTGGATCCTGGTTCCACCACATACTGAATGTGCGGTTGTAGGCAAGTCACTTCACCTCTTTAAGACTCAGTTTTCTCATTTGTAAAATGGGGAGAATTCCAGTGCCTCTTGATGCCCATAAAGTGCTTAGCATTGTGCCCAGAGCGCCTTGGATATTTATTTTCCTTCTCAGGCCCTTGTAGATTTCTTTTCTCTGCACACCCTTACTTAGCACTTCACAAAGTCCTGTCCTCTTCTTACTCTCCATATTCTTCCTGGGCCATCTTGTCCACCCCATTGATTTTAACTGTTTTCCCCAGAGCATCCCACCTGCTTCTCCAACTGCTTCTTGGATGTTTCACAGGCACCACCAACTTGACTTGTCCAAAACAAAATTATCTTCTTGCCCACAAACATGTCCCTCTTCCTATGTGGCCTACAAAGCCAGTGGTTCCACCCTGTGCCCTATTGCTTAAGCCAAAAATATGGGTGTCAGCCTTGACTTGTCCCTGCCTCCTCCCCCAGAAGTACTGTCACCATGTCCCAGTTGCTGTACCTCACAGGTGTTTATCTAATCCATCCCCTCTCTCCATTCCACTGCAACTGCCTTACTCAGCACACCATCCTCTTTTACTTGGATTATTGCAACTGCCTCTTTATTTTGACTTCTCGCTTCCACTTTCACCCCCTTGTTTACCCTCAGTGTTCCTTTCTGGAGACTCTAAGAGAATTCATTTTACAGCCTTTTCCACCTTCTAGAGCAGGCGTCCTCAAACTATAGCCTGCAGGCCACATACAGGTGTTTTTGCCCATTTGTTTTTTTACTTCAAAATAAGATATGTGCAGTGTGCAAAGGAATTTGTTCATAGTTTTTTTTTAAACTATAGTCTGGCCCTCCAGCAGTCTGAGGGGCATTGAACTGGCCCCCTGTTTAAAAAGTTTGAGGACCCCTGTTCTAGAGGCTTCCCACTTTCCTTGGTTCCTCCTTCTTCCATCTTCAAAACCAGCAGAGTTGCGTTTTACTGACTACTCTTACAGAATAAAATCTCCCTCCGCGTCTCTCTTCTGTCTTCCTCTCCCACTTTTAAGGACCCTTGTGACTACATTGGGCCCACCCAGTTAATCTGGGACAATCTCCCCATCTCATGATCTTTAACTTAATTACATCTGCAAGGTCCATTTTTGCCAGGTAATGTAACAGATTCACAGGTTCTGGGATTAGGACATAGATGTCTTTGACAGGTCTTCATTCTGTGTACCACAGTCTGTTCTCTGGCCCCCAAATATTCATGTCTATCTCACATGCAAAATACATTCACATCATTCTAAGGTCCCCAAAAGTCTCAGCCACTTAGAGTATCAACTCAAACTCCAAAGTCTCATCTAAATCTCTTCAGTTCGAGAATTTCAAATTTCATCACTGAAATAGTCTAAATTAGGTATTGGATAAGACTCAGATTAATCTATCCTGGGGCAGAGTTCCTTTCCATCCGTAGACATATGACATTGGAAAACAAGCTGTTTGCTCCCAAAATACAATGAGATACGATAGCAGTTATAGACATTCCCATGCAAAAAGAAATTTCAAAATTAAATTAGACAAACTCTATTAGGTTTCAAGTCCTAGGTATAACACTCTGTGGTTCAAGGCCTTGTCCTTTGGGCTCATAGCTCCACCCTCTGAGTCATTCTTTTTCATGAAAGGTTCAGCACATGTTTGCAGCTGGATAAATTTATCGACTTGTTCCCTGCCTGTGGAATTTTGAGGATCTCATAGTCTTCTTTCATTTCATACTCTCCTTATTATCCCTTTCAGTCCAAGCTGCAGTGTTTCTGTTGGTATAAATTCCCAAGAACCTTGTGGGTCTCTCATGTATGGCCTGGGCATCCACTCCATTAGACAAGAGGCTCCTTCACAGACCTTCTCTAGATACTCTCATTTCTATTTTTGGCTCCTGTTGAGGTATCTGTGGGGATATATGAGTCACATTCTTAATCTCTTCAAAAATCCATTTATGTGATTGAATATGCTGCCTTTTGATCTTTCCAAGGTATTAGCCAAAGGTCATCCACCCGTATTCTCAGCTTGTTCTCTAAAGCACACATGCCTTTTTTTCAAATATGAAATGCTACGTGATCCTTGCACAGGGGCCATGCTAATCTCCTCTGTATTATTCCAATTTTACTCTTAATATATGTGCTGCCAAAGCAAACACAAAAAAGCCTACATTCCTGACACTGAATTTCATTATTCTAACATTTTTTACAATCTGAATAGGCTGAGAATTCCCCAAATCATCAAGTCCTGGTTCATTTTTTGTTTAACAGTTCTCTCAAATTATCTATTTCCCCTCACATTTTATTATCAGCAGCAAGAAGAAACCAGGCCACACCCTTCAACACTTTGCTTAGAAATCTCCTCAGCTAAATTTCCAAGTTTCTTGTTTCTAAGTTCTGCTTTCCACGTAACTTCCAGGCATGATGCTAAGTGCTTTGTCACTGTGTGACAAGGAACCCTTTTCTCCAGTTTCCAATAACATATTCCTCATTTCCTTCTGATCCTGAACCCATTGCACCTTTAACATTCATATTTCTACCGAGTCTGTTCATGATAATTTAATATTTTCTAAACTGATTCATATATTTTTTTTTACCATGCTCTTTATTTATTTCTGAGTCCTCTCTGTCAGAGTTGTTAACATTAATATTTCTGCTACCAGCCTGCTCAAGGAAACCCCCATAAGCTTTTTCTATCATGTTCCTCAAGGTTTTTCCTGCTTCTTCCCATTGTTCATTCCAAAGCTACTTTTGCATGTGTAGAGGTTTTTTTGTTTTTGTTTTTGTTTTTTGAGACAGAGTCTTGTTCTGTTGCCCAGGCTAGAGTGCTGTGGCATCAACCTAGCTCACAGCAACCTCAAACTCCTGGGCTCAAGCAATCCTCCTGCCTCAGCCTCCTGAGTAGCTGGGACTACAGGTGTGTACCACCATGCCCAGCTAATTTTTTTCTATTTTTAGTTGCTCAGCTATTTTTTTCTATTTTTAGTAGAGACAGGGTCTCGCTCTTGCTGAGGCTAGTCTAGAACTCCTGACTTCAAGAAATCCTCCTGCCTTGGCCTCCCAGAGTGCTAGGATTACAAGTGTGAGCCACCACACCTGACCTAGGTATTTGTTATAATAGTATTAGTTTTCTGTTGTTCCTGTAAGAAATTACCACAGACTTCGTGGCTTCAAACAATACTAATGTGGGTCTCTGCAGTCCAGTCTGACTGCACTCCGGGGCCCCGCACTAGGGCCACTGCCGCCTCCCTCACCACCACCGTGGCCGTGGCTGACTAGAAGCATTTCAAGCATGGCTCATCCACTTAGAAGAACCAGAGTGGTGTGTAGACAATCACATTTGGAGTGCATTATCCCAGAGGGAATAGAGGAATTCAACAGAAGAGTGGCAGGAAACACCAGAATCTAGGAAGGAGAAGGACAACAGGCAGCCTGCTTGGCAGGGCTAAGCCGGGAGCTGGGAGTGACTCCCAATACAGGTAGAGTGTGACTGAGAGTCTTTCTGTGGTCCACTTTCCCACTGAAGAATCGTGCAGTCCAGGACAGAGGAGAGCACCTTGACCCAAGGTAGAGATGCTCTCTCAGAGGAGGGCATTAGACCCATTAGGCCTGAGTCTAATGTTAGAAGCTGCCTGGAGACTGTGAGAAGGAACAGCTACAGGGTGGGAGCTCGCCCCAGGTCCCACATTCTTTCTGAAACCTAAATGGCTACAGCAAGACGCCATTTTCAAACCTAGCTTTTAAAAGACCATGTGCTGTCCTAGGATCTAAATGTGCTGGTCCTAGGCATTGGGGAAATTCAGGCTGTTGCTTGTAGAACTGGAGCATGAGTGGGGGCTGAGCTCCCACAGTTAGGCCTGAGAGGCAAGTGTGGTGTTGGCTGCAGATGCTAGTACAGGAAAGCAGGCGCTGCCCCTGGGACTTGAATAAGACACAGAGGCTTGTTATTGAGTGGGGGCTCCTAAGGCCCAGGCTGAGTTACAGGCACAGACTACTGGATCTGATGGGTGAACCAGGTCTGCTGTGATGGCCAGGACTAGGGAGTGAGCCCTGCTGGGACTGGAGCGTAAGAGGGACATGTGTTCTCTACCCACCAGCCAAGGCTGTGGCTGCTGGGGCTGGCCCCACCCTCCCCTTGCCAGGACCACAGTGTGGTGGCTACTGCCCCTCACCTGAGCATTCTACCAGGGGCCTGATGATTGCCTTGCCCCCACCCATCATGGCTGATACCTGCACTTGCCACTGGGGGGCCTGAATGAGGAAACAAGAAAAAGCAAGGAAATATGACATCCCTAAAGGAACACAATAATTCTTTGGCAGTAGAGCTTACCCAAAAAGGAAATTCTTGAAATCCCAGATAAAGCATTCAAAATATTGATTTTAAAGAAGCTCAATGAAATGCAAGAGAAATCTGAAAACCAATAGAAAGACCTCAGAAAAACAATTAAGGATATGAATGAGAAATTTACCTAGGAGATAGTTGTTAAAAACAAACAAACAAACAAATTCTGGAAGAACTGATTGAAAGGAATACAAAATACATTTGAAAGCTTCAACTATATCAAGCAGAAGAAAGAATTTCAGAACTTGAAGACAGGTCTTTGAAATAATCCGATCAGACAAAAATAAAGAAAAAGAACAAAAAATAATGAACAAAACCTTGGAGATGTTTGGGACAACATAAAGCAACCAAATTTATGAATTATCAGTATCCCTGAGGGTGAGGGGATATCAAAATATTTAGAAAACATATTTAATGGAATAATAGAAAATTTCCCAAGTCTAGTAAGAGATTTAGACATCCAGATATAGGAGGCCCATCAATCCCCAGACAAATACAATGTAAATAGGACTTCACCACAGCACATTTTATCAGATTGTCTACAGTCAAATTGAGAGAGCAAATGCTAAAAACAGAAGGAAAAAAAGTCTAGTTACCTATAAAGGCATTCTCCTCAGACTAACAGTGGACTTCTCAGCAGAAACTTTATAGGCCAGAGGAGAATGGGATGACATATTCAAAGTGCTGAAAGAAAAAAGAAAAAAACTGTCAGCAAAGAATGCTATACCAGCAAAATTATTCCTCACAAATGAAGGAGAAATAAAGTCATTCCCAGACAAGCAAATGCTGAGGGAATTCATCACCATTAGACCAGCTATACAAGAAATGCTCAAGGGAGTCCTAAACTTGGAAGTGAAAGGATGACATTTAACATGATGAAAAGTATCGTTCCAATTTTAGTATATGTGCTGCCAAAGCAAGCACAGAAACGTTGGATTTAAATTGGACTTTAGACCAAATGGACCTACGAGACATTTACAGAACATTCTATCCGACAATTGCAGAATATACATTCTTTTCATCAGCGCATGGAACATTCACCAGGATAGACCGACCATATGTTGGGCCACAAAACTAGTCTCAACAAATTTTTAAAAGTCAAAATCTTATCAAGTATCTTCTCAGACCACAATGGAATGAAACTAGAAATCAATACTGAGAGGAACTTTGGAAATTATACAAATATAGGGAATTAAACACCATGCTCCTGAATAACCATTGGGTCTATAAGAAAACTGAGATGGAAATAAAAACAAAAAATTAAGGCTGGGCATAGTGGCTCATACCTATAATCCTAGCACTTTGGGAGGCCAAGACTGGAGGATTGCTTGAGGCCAGGAGTTTGAAATGAGCCTGAGCAGCATAGTGAGACCTTGTCTCTACAAAAATTACAAAAAATTCATTAGGTTTGGTGCTACGTGGCTATAGTCCTTGCTATTTGGAAGGCTGAGGTGGGATGATCACTTGAGCCCAGAAGTTCTAGGCTGCAGTGAGGTATGATCATGCCACTGCACTCTAGCCTGGGCAAAGGAGTGAGATCTTGTCTCAAAAAAAACCAACACTTTTTTTTGAGACAAATAAAAATGGAAACACAATGTATCAAAACCTCTGGGATACAATAAAAGCAGTGCTAAGAGAGAGGTTTATAGCATTAAATGGCTACTTCAAAAAAGTAGAAAGAGGGTAGGCACAGTGGCACATACTTATAATCTTAGCATTTTGGGAGGCCAAAATGGGAAGATCTCTTGAGGCCAGGAGTTCAATACCAGCCTAAGTTACATAGGTAGAATCAATCTCTACAAAAGATAGAAGAATTAGCCAGGCATGGTAGTGCATGCCTGTAGTCTGAATTCCTTGGGAGACTGAGACAGGGGGATTACTTGAGGCCAGGAGTTTGAGGTTGCAGTGAGCTATGATGATATCACTACACTCTGGCCCAGACAAAAGGATGAGATCTTTTCTCAAAAATAAAAAAAGAATAGACAGATTACAAATTAGCAATCTAATCATGCACTTCCAGGAACTAGAAAAGCAAGAACAACCCAAACCAAAATTTAGCAGTAGAAAGGGAAATAACAAATATCAGAGGAGGACTAAATAAAATAGAGATTTAAAAAATACAAAGGATCAATGAAACAAAACTTGGTTCTTTGAAAAGATAAACAAAATTGATGAACCATTAGCTAGACTAACCAAGAATAGAAGAGTGAAAACCCAAATAAACAAAATCAGAAATGAAAAAGGAGATATTACAACTGATGCCATAGAAATCAAATGATCATGAGGGACTATCATGAATAACTATACACTGACAAACTAGAAAACCTCAGGAAATGAATAAATTTATGGAAACATACAACCTAATAAGATTGAACCAGGAAGAAACAGAAAACATTAACAGACCAATAATGAGTAGCAAGATTGAATCAGTAGCACACACACACACACACACACACAAAATCTCAACAAAGGAAAGCCCAGGACAAGATGGGTTCACAGACAAATTCTACTAAACATACAAAGAAGAACTAATACCAATCTTCCTGAAACTCTTTCAAAAACTCGAGGAGGGTGTTCTCTCTAACTTATACTAGGAGGCCAGTCTCACCCTGATACTTGAACCAGACAAGAATACAACAAAAAAATCCCTTTTTTAGGGATATAGACCAATATCCCTGAGGAACATAGATGCAAAAATCCTCAAGAAAATACTAGCAAACTGAATCCAACAGCACGTGAATAAGATAATACATCATGATCAAGCAGGATTTATACAGGGATATAAGGATGGTTCAACATACACAAGTCAATAAATGTGATACAACACATCACCAGAATCAAGAACGAAAACCATATGATATCAATAGATGCAGAAAAAGCATTTGATAAAATTCAACATCTCTTCATGATAAAAGCCCTCGACAAACTAGGCATAGAAAGAACATACCTTAAAATAATAAAGGCTATAATACAACAAATACACGGCTAACATACTAGATGGGGAAAAATCGAAAGGCTTTTCTCTAACAGCTGCAACAAGGGCTGTCCACTTTCACCATTTCTATTCAACATAGTACTGGATGTTTTAGCCAGAGCAATCAGGCAAGAGAAAGAAAAGGCATCCAAATTGGAAAATAGAAAGTCAAATTATCCCTGTTTGTTGATGATGTGATCTTATCTAGAAAAACCTCAAGACTCTACCAAAAACTTTTTTTTTTAGTTTTATTTTTTTTGAGACAGAGTCTCACTTTGTTGCCCAGGCTAGAGTGAGTGCTGTGGCGTCAGCCTAGCTCACATCAACCTCAAACTCCTGGGCTCAAGCAATCCTGCTGCCTCAGCATCCCAAGTAGCTGGGACTACAGGCATGCGCCACCATGCCCGGCTAATTTTTTTTCTATATATATTAGTTGGCCAATTAATTTGTTTCTATTTATAGTAGAGACGGGGTCTCGCTCTTACTCAGGTTGGTTTCGAACTCCTGACCTTGAGCAATCCGCCCGCCTCAGCCTCCCAGAGTGCTCGGATTACAGGCGTGAGCCACCGCGCCCGGCCTCAAAAAACTCTTCAATTGGATAAATGAATTCAGTAAAGTTGAAGGATGCAAAGTCAGCATACACTATTAATAATTAACAGCATGTGTGTGCACCAATGATGATCTAGCTGAGAAAAAAATCAAGAAGGTCATCCCACTTGCAATAGCTACCAAAAAAATACCTAGAAATAAATTTAACCAAGGAGGCAAAAGATCTCT
>VSMD01061373.1:0-12415 GCA_008750895.1 Mirza zaza | reverse complement strand
TAATCCAAGGTTTTCTCTGATGACGAAACTTTGCTATTTCAGGCACGTTTCCCCTGAGTTTACCTTGGCCGTCATGTACATGAGGTTATTCAGGACCAGTGATGTGGCTTCTGGAGAGCCCCAGCCATTCCCTTTCAGCCCATGAGAAGCAGTCGCTTCTCCTTCCCGGTCCTTGACTTCGTCCTCCGGGCTGCTGGGGCTGGAGCCCGGGAGGAGGAGCCTGCTGTCCACCAGCTCAATGTTGTGCAGCCAGGGCAGCAGGTAGGTAAGCATGATCTGACGTCCATTGGGGTGTGTCGTGGGGAACCGCTGGCTGACCTCTAAAGAGAAGTGTGGTGATGGAGAGCTGGACGTTATTTCATCAAAATAAACTAAAATATGAACACCAACTTGCACATCAAACAGTGCCTTTTATTTACAAAGCATTTTCAAATAAAGAAGCTCCCCAAGGCCACAAAATCATAAAACCAAGCCTGTCACCCCATGTCTGGGCCCTTTTCAGGAGAGAGGAATAGCACCATGGGACAAGCGCAGGTTGAAGTTTGGGTAAAAGTGGAGCGAGGTGCAGTCCTCCTGAATTCAAAACCCCTGCTAGGGAAGGGGTATCTCAGAGTGGGCAAAACAAGGGACTTGCAGTCAGAGGGACATGGGTTTAAGTACCAGTTCCATCACACACTAGCTGCATGTGACCCTGGGCCAGTTATTTAACATCTCCTCAGTGTCCTCATCTGTCAAATGGGGCTGATAGGGTCCCACAGTGTTCTATTGTGAAGATTAAATGATATATTCATATGCTCAACAGCCTCTTAGAAATGCTGGTTAGAATTATTCTAACGATGATTATTATCTCTCCCTAACCTAATGTTTTACACGGTGTATTCCATGAAACATTTGTTGTTAAAAAGTGAGATATGGACCTCTAAGAGGAATAAACCCAGTTTATGGAGGTCTACTTGAAAGCTGCCGAGCAGCAGGAAGGTGCCTGCCAAGTGCTGTGCTGCCCTTTGTGACATGAGTGAGTCAGAGGGTGACGCTCTACGTCCAGCCCAGTCATTTCACCAGAGAGCATTTTGCACTGTGTTACTGCCAGCAGCGTTTAATTTTATAATCTGAATAAGCTTCCTATAGATATAGAAGCACAGCTTTATATATATGCAGTAGGCTGTGAAATAATCTCCTATTTCTCATATCTAGGGAAGAAAGTGTTTTATCCTCAGGGAAATCAGAAAGCATGGTCCATGCAGGTGCCAGTGTGGCATGTAATCTCACTTAGCTCATGGCTACTAAACAATAGAACAACACTGATGCCAGGAATTATACCAAGATGAGCCACTGGATTCCTGAAACAGTAGCTTTTAATTGATTTGGCCATTTTCCTAAAATTAAAATTATAATTTTTATTTTGAAGAATATATTTAATGCTGTACAACAATAATCAGACAGAGCTAAGCTATTATGTTTTATATAGGTCAACAACTTCAAAGTTACTTAATCTCAAAGTTTTTGAGTGTTATGACTGATGTTATGAACTTTCATGCCATATAATCAGATCCTTATAAAATCAGAACATTCATTCATCCCAAAGTACTCGGTATTTTCTAGGTACAAGCCACTGTCCTAGGCACGACAGAGACAGCAAAGACTGATGATGCAGTTGCTGCCCCTGAGAAGGAGACTCTGAGACAAATTATGTTGACAAATAACTCAGATATTTGTCAGATTTATTGGGAGATAGCAACAAATGACACAAGAAAGGCACAGAACGCTTTGGGGGTTCAGTGGAGGAAAATGACTTCTGGTTGCAAAGATTCAGGATAGTTTTATGGTGGAAGAACTATTCAAACTCCACTAGAAAGACTTTGGAGAGGGAAAAATAAAATTCCAATCAGAACGAGAGCAGCTATTAAAAATACCTCTCTTTTAACAATGCTATAAAAATCTACAGACTTTTAGTAACAACGATCATGCACTACATAATTTGCTAATTTATTATGTTAATTGCATTTGTCTGTTGGATGTGAGGTCCAGGAGGGTGGGGATGTCTGTCTGATGTATCCCAAGCACTTAGGCAGCTTTTGGACAGTATAGGTGTTTTTGAAAGGGAAAGAAAAAAAATGCCACAGACATGCCAACAACCCCCTATTCATCCCTCCAGAAACAATTTAAATAAAATGCGAGCAAGGTTAGTGGGATGCTCATATGGTTCTCTGGCTCCTTTGGGAGGGACCTGAATAACTTGTCTGGCTACTTACAAGTAATTAGGTCATCTGAAATTACAGGCAATAAAAATCTCACCACAGGGTTTATAATAGTAAAGGCAGTAAAAACAAGAGTTAGGAATCTATTATAACTTCCTAATTTTTTCATGTTACTTTAAAAAAGTTATTCCTCATAAATCAAAATAGCCAAAAGGTAAAATCTTGAAGAAAATGTAGGTTGAAGCTGCTTGTAACTCATTATATGAGCATGTGATGTTGTTAAACTTGCTGTTTATCTCCCCTCTCCCGAATTGTGAGCCTCTCCCAGCCCACTATTAATATAATAGTTTCTCTCTCTCGGCTAATAAACATGCTCCAATCTCACTCAGCCTTAAAAACTCCTCCTCTGACTCTACAGCCTCCTGGAGTGTCAGCTTCTCTTTTTTCCTTTCTTCTCAGCCAGGCCACTGCAATCTGGCTTCTGCTGCTACCTCCCCATGGAAACTTGGCAGTTACCAATGGATTGCGAATTCCAGAGGGTCACTTTTAGACCATATCTTCTGGGATCTCTACTGCATTGGAGGCTGTGGACTGCACACTCTTTCCTTCTGTTATACATCCTCTTTTTCCTCTAGGTTTCAATGAAACTATATCCTGGGTGTTCTCCTCCCATGCCTTCTCTGCTCCCTAGCTCTTCTGTGGCCCAGGCTGCAAAAGTTGGGTGTGCACATCCTTTCTTTCGCTCTGGGCTCTCTCCATTCCTGGTTTCACTTGTGCCTGTGGCACACGCCTATCCTTCTGTGAGTCTCTGGTGCTGGTCTCCCCTGAGTCCAGGCCTGTCTGTACAGAGGGATGTCCAGTAAAGGCCTGAGTTCAATAGCCCAAGCTGAGCTCCTGATCTCTGCCTCACCTGAAACCTTCTTCTGTCCCTGCATTGGGTTTCCCTGTATTGGTGGAGGGTTATCACCAGGGACCTCCCAGCCATCACAGCAGGCACCCTCTCCTGTACACTTGCATGGCAGCTTTTGACTCAGTCTCTCTTCTCCACTCTCACTGGGTTATCTTTGTTCAGTCCCTTATTATTTACCATTTCCTCCTTGGACTTTTGTAACCATTTCTTATCTGGTCTCCTCTTTCTAGCTTGTATGTTCTTTAATCCACCCCCACACTGCAGCCAGTCTTTCTTCTTGTTTGAAACTCACTAGTGGTTTTCAGAAGCCCAACAGTTTGCTTGGATGCACTCTCTGTTCACAGATCTCTTAAGTGGGGGTTCAGTGAGCACATGTAGAAGGTCACTGGCCTACAAACTCCTTAGTGTACAATACAAGGCCTTCCAAGATGGGACTTCTGCCTCTCTGTCTGTCCATGGCCATCTCTAGCTTTCTCCCTTCCCTGCATGTTATGTTAGCCAAATTGGACTCTGTATAATCCCCCAAATGCATCATGCTATTTATACCTCTAAGGGCCAATGCATATGTTATTCTCTTGGTTGGTAATTTCCATCAACAACTTGTCTGTTCTGCAAATTTCTACTCTTCTTACAAACTGCAGATCCGACATCAGCTTCTCTGGTAAGTCTTTCCTGATACTCCCAGACTAATAACTGATTACTCCCTCAGCTTCCATCTCATACATTGAGCATATGTTTAAAAAAATTGCACTTGCTACAATGTATCAAAATCACATGATTGTATATCTATCTTTACTACTAGACTATGAACTTTTGATGGGAGAGACTGTTTTATACAACTCTGTATTCCTAGAACTCAAGCACAGTGCCTAGCACATAGGCAGCACTTAAATCTTGGTTGAAGTGAATAAAAATAAATTTTAGTTATTCAAGAAGAGAATTAGCTTACTAAAAAGGCTTTTTTTTGGGTCTCCCCACTGTTTAAGGTACTAAATAAGGAGGTGACTAGCTCTGCCTCAAGTAGATGGAGAGTTCTGCACAGTAGAGGTGGACTTTAAATTAGATCTTAAGGAAGGCTGAAGTTAGGGGTAGGGTTATTCCCAGCAAAGGAACCGCATGTACAGAAGCAAGCATTTGTAAGAGGACCTGGAGTATCGGTCAAGGATTAAGTGGGATTGGAGTAGAGAATTCTTGGATAAAAAGGTAGAAAGCAAATTTGGAAAAGGAGGGGTGTTTTTTTTTTATTAGTTAAGTAGTTCTAATTTTTATAGCATTGGTTTTGGAGGAAGATAGATCTACATTTAATTCTGTTTGGCTGCCTCCTAGCTGTATGGTCTTGAGCAAATTATTTAACATCTCTAAGCCTTAGTTTCTCATATGTAAAAATAGGGATGATAGTGGTGGTGGTGATAATTCCATGCTAGGACTGGGCCAATTGCTTGGTTTTCATTAGCCCATTTTAATCCTCATAACACCCCACGAGGGGTTCTTATTATTGCAGATGAAGAAATGGAGACTTGCCCAAGGTCAAACAGCTGGAGAATGGTGGGGCCAGGGTTTGAACCCAGGCTGCCTGACTCTGGAGCCTCTGTTCTAACCACTGCATTACACCAGGAGTTGTAAAGACTAAGTGACAAATGCAATGCACATAGAGTGCCTGGCACAGAGCCTGGCCCATATTAGCCATTCACTAAATGGAAGCTGTTATTATTAACATCAGTCATTGTATCTAGGACAATTGGGCAGAGAAGTTTTGAGTTGAGAAGTGCTGTGTGGCTTTGCGTAGCAGGTGGAGGTCGAATTGTAATCAGGGATGCAGAGATAGGGGAGGACTGAGGAGGACCTGGACAAAGTGGTGTTGATGATGACAGCTTTGTGCTCTCTCCATTCCCAATCTTATTGGTCCTGGGGCTCTAACCCCTCTTCTGCTTTTAAAAATAAATAAAAGTTTATTTTTATTCACTTCAAAAAGAGGATGAGTTGAAGAGACCAAAGTCTGCCTCTCAGCAAACTGCAACATGAGTTCAGGCAAGAAGTTAATTGACAAATGCAATTATTTAAAAATGGATTTTCACAGAAGTTATTCATGAAGATTGCTCATGAAGATGTGCCAAAAATCAAACTCTCAAAAACGTATCTATGTAGCAACATATAAGCTATAAAACACCACCACTGTCACCACCACCAACAGCCAACTCACAACAATTGTATTATAAGTGATACTACCCATATTTAGTTTTTTTGGGAAGTCAATTTCTTTGGGAAATTTACATATATAATGTATGTAGAAATAATATTATTAACCCAGGCATCTTTGCATTTGCTATATGTATGTATATACCAGTACTATTTTAGATAAACAATTTATTTTTTACATTTAAAAGATATTCTAGAATTTATTCTCATATCTAACTAGATTTAGCCCATAGCAATTCTGACCTGGAAATTTAGCATCACCAATTTTGACTGTAAAGGTAAGCTAGAATTTAAAAACAGAAGTTCCTTAGTGCAAAGAAGTAATCACCTATGTCATTACTGACTACTGTGTGGTACCTGAGAAGAGTGGGAGCGTGAGCTCAGGGTACATCCTGGCCAGTTCGCAGGACAAGAGGGCCAGCGACACACTGTAGAGGGGGGGCAGTGGCCCGTGCGTCCCATAGAGAATACTGCCCGGTCTTTGTTCGGCGACTTTCTTTGAATATACAAAAAGCTTTGCTTCAAGTATCTATAAAGAGGTAGGAAAGTAAGAAATGGTATGAACAACATAAGCCAGACATCTCAGAAGCATTTGTATTTAATAAAGGTTAGAAGTAATAAAACTATCTGGGGGATGGTCATGCTGGAAACTCAGACTTTTGGGGGGAGGGGGGGAAAGGGCATTTATTGAAACCTTAAAATCTGTACCCCCATAACATGCCGAAATAAAAAAAAAAAAGAAGTAATAAAAAAAGAACTAATGAATGACTATTTTAGTATAATATTAAAGGTAAAGCATCAGTTAATTACTATGTTTACAGAAGATTACACAATTGTTTTCTTCATGTCCACCAATCATATGTAGAAATAAATAAAACCCTATCCATATACAACAATGCAGTGATCAGCGATCATTTCTATTTTCTGTGCTCAAGGAAGAATATTTCCTGTGCCGGTAAGTGATACGTGCCTGCATCAGCTGCATGGAGATTTCGTAAATCTCTCTGTTGGTGTCAGAGGCCTTGAATAGAACAAGGTTTAACAATGTCACTATGTCGAAGGGATAATTCCTAAGAAATAAAATAAACAGCATGGTTTATAAGACAGCATGACTAGTAATCTTGATAGACCATTACCTGTCAAAATTCCACATAGCACACCGACCTCAGTCACTTATTAATGACATTCCCACCCCCATTTGGCCATTTTTCTTGCCCTCTTCTTTTGTTTATTAGTAGGTGACTTTATTTTTGTTTAAAATTAAATATTGTGATATCAGGATAAAAGAACACAAAACTCTATCCAGTGTAAATAGATTTTAATGAAAGTCAAATACAGGTGAAAAGAACATAAGAAAATATGTGTGCTAAATTTCTCAATAACTCACTGAATTAATATTTTCATTTGATCCCCTCAATTTATTAAGCACCAATTATCAGAGACAATGTACAAAGAAATGATGATACAGAGTTAGTGAGGCTGGTCTCTATCCTTAAGGAGGGCTTACAGTTTAGGCACAGAGACAAACTGTACAGTCTACTTCTGATGAGCGTTATGATGGGAATATCCATAGTGTCGGCAAGAATCCTGATGAGGGACACCCACATCAGATGTGGGGTTAGAGGATACCTTTATAAGGAGGGAACAAGTAAAATGATTCAAAGCACCAGGAGACATTAGCCAGGCCATAGAAAAGGTAGGATGGGAGTATTCTAGGCAGAGAGAATAGCATTTTGAAAGATTATAAGACTGAAACAGCAAGATACCTTCTGTAAAAGGAAAGAATTTCTATGTAGTAGATTGAGTGAAAGAATTAAGTAGAGGAATAGAAAGAGATGGGGCTAGGGCGATAGGTGGGTTTAGAAGATGACCAGCCCATGGACTTCATCCTAAAAGTTTCAGAGAACCATGGCAGGATTTGTAGTATGGAAGAGAGGCAGTGTCACCTGGTTTTTGAAGAATCATTGGCTGCTGGGTGGAGAATGGATTGTAAGGGCCATGAGCGGCAGATGGGAAGTGATGTGGGCTTGGATTACGACAGGGACAGAAGAGACGGAGGGAGGGATAGATCTGAAAAACACTAAGGAGATAAAATAAGCAGGTTTTGGTAGCTGATTGTATGTGTGAGATGAGAGCTGGGTAGGGGAATAGGAATAGGAGAATAGATTATGTGGCAATTGGTATTATAACCAAACAGAATATAGAGACTAAGAGCACTTTTTTCTTGCTATGTAATACTATTTAAAGATGACATCTTTTCACTGTATTTTCTTCGTTTATAGTGAAAAAGAGGTCATAATAGAAAACTCTTGGTGAGTTGAACAACTATTAAGAGATGATTGGGTCATATAAAGGCTCTGCCCTCACAGATGGATTAAAGGCTTAATGGCTTTTGTGGGAGTGGGACTGATGGCTTTATAAGAAGAGGGAGACCTGAACTAGCATGCTCCCAGCCCTCACCATGTGATGCCCCGCGCCACCTCAGGACGCTGCAGAGTCCTCCCATGATGCATCCCTCAACTGTGGAATTGTCAGCCTCTATAATTGTAAGAAACAAATTCCTTTTCTTTATAAATCATCCAGTTTCAGGTATTCTGTTATAAGCAACAGAAAAAGGACTAAGACAATCACCCTTCTAGAAAGTCATGTTCTACTATGAAAACAATTGCCCCTTTTACAATAAGTTTAGTGAGAAATGATAGTGAGAATTGGTTAAACATATGAAAAAGTTTTCCATTTTTATTTTTAATATTACTCAAATATTATTTTTATGATACTGGTAATACTTGAATACATTTTTCTTCTAAAAGATTCAAGCAACACATAGGGCTAGAGGATCCACTCTGAAGATGGATTACTCATGAGGCTGGCAAGTTGGTGCTGGTTGTAGGTAGGTGTATAGAATAAAATGTAGAAGTATCTCATCTCCTTTCTCTTTCACAACTGATATATTCCTACCCCAGAGGCAATCACTATCAATATTTTGGTATTTCAGCCCTTTTCTAAGTATATATATAACTACAGGCACCTAAGTACCCTTCCCCAATGCACAGCATTTTAAACATAAATGTGACTCCACTACCTGTATGTACTTGTTTGATGATTTTCTTTACCTCTGAACTATGAGGCTTATTTCAGTCTTCTTCAGAGCTGCTAAGAATAACTGCTCTTATAGTGCATGCTGCGATATGCCACCTAGATCCTTCTTTCAGGATGAGGCACTCAATCCTCCAACTACACTGTTGGCAGCCCATACCCCAGAGCAAACTCCTTCCCTGGGAATTGCCTTCAGCCAAAGAGCTCTGCTTAGGCCAGGGTCATGCCTACTTCGCAGCAGCCCCTGTGGAACTGACCGAAGTTTTCTTTTCTCTGTCAAGTCCTACTTCCTTCATTTCTCCATAGATGTTGACCCCAAGGGCACACTCTACTGGATCACCTGCACTCGAATCTCCATTTCAGAGTCTGTTTCCTGGGAAATGCAACTTTTGACATGCATTGATAGGCAGACTATTTTCAGTTTTTCATTATTACAGTGCCTTGAACACCAAATGTGCAAGTATTTCTTTGGAAAAGACTCCTAGAAAGGTCATGTAGGGTCAAAGGGCATATTTAAAATTTTTGTAGATACTACTATATTGCTTCCAAAATAGCTTTACTACTTTGCACTCCAGAATTATTACTTTTCTAGAACTTGTATTTTTAAATGAACACAGCATAGATTTGGTGTATCTGATGGGAAATTTGGGAACTCCTCTCAGATGATGGTGGTGCTAATGATGAGGGTAAGAATGATGACAAATGATGGGTGACATCTGTGTTATGCTGTGCTTACTTTGTGCCAAGTATTGGGCTAAGACGTCTACCTAGATTTGCCATTTAGTCTTCACAACAAGCCTGTGAGGCCTAGAGCAGGTAAGTACTTGCCTGAGGTCATACAGAAGTGGTAGAGTCCAGACTCCTAGATATGTCTGACTCCAAAGAATTCAGCACTCTCCGCCTCTCAGACAGCCCACTATAGTACATGTCATAGCCAGTGTAATCTTGAATTTTTACAAACTGCAGTATCTGGAAATAGAACTTTCTGAGAAAGTAGAAAGGAAACTCCCTTCTGAGGCCCATAGAAGCAGAGAAGCCTTATATCTCTGTATTCTGACACAGGGATTTTATACACACCTATATATATACATATATACACACATATATGTGTGTATATATCGCTGGATCATTGGGGATTTAAAGGCAGGAAGGGGACAGACACAGCCTCCTTCTTTGCGGACACTTGACCATGTAATTAGGGTATTTTGTTGCTTAAGACTGAGATACGAAATTCATGAGGAACAACACTGAAAAAAATAATAGATACAGAGAATGAAACAAACCCAGAGAAGGAAAAAATGGGAAGATTTCAAATAAGTGAAAGAGCACAAATAAAATATCTGTACTTAGATCTTGAAATTAGGCTTAGAAATGGAATCTTATACCTTTCAGTATTTAATTATTCAACATGGCAGAGGAAGAGTAAAATATAAAGACAGCTGTGATCATATGGAATAAAAATAAAATAAAAATGAGAGGTAGCGATGATTCAAAAAGTAAACAAGAAACAAAACTATCTAGAAGAAAAGAGATTTTGAAGAATTTGGAAAATGCCCACTAGCTCTGGGCTACCTAGAACTAAAAGACAAAGCTCAGGATAGCTCTAAGATATTCTGAAAAGACGCAGATTTTACTAGTTAATAGCTTTCTCCCTCCAACAACTAGTGAATAATAATAGTGTTTATAGAGTGGTTACTCTGTGGTAGGATTTACGTCAAGAGATTGGTTTTATTTAATCCTCACCTAACACTATCATCCCCTCATTATACAAATGAGTAAGCATTTGTAGTAACTTGCTCAAGAGCATACAACTTGATTAGAGGCAGAGTGAGGATTTGAACCCAAGACAGTATGTTTCCAGAGGCCAAATTCCCAAACTCTGCTCTCCTGAAATACTCCAGCGGGCTGACATCACCAAATAAGGCTCATTATCACCAGTTAGGGAGTGTGATTGGGATTTGTGCATCATAAGCTTCACGTGTCTTCCTTGTTATTAGATGGATGGTACAATTCCCTTAAGAAATAAGCATTTACTTAAAAAAATTCTAATTTGTTAAGCCTGATTTAAATTAGGAAAGATTTATAGAAAGTTAACTTAAGGCAAAACAAACATACAAACAATGACAACAAAAAACACCACTAAAACCCAACAAAATTCTTTAAGAATAAAAACTTTGATCTTTATATATAAGGCTAAAACACTGATTAAACATATTTCAAGAGTAATGTGGAGGATAAAAGTAAAAATAATGGAATTCTTCAGTACTTAATTAAATGTAAAGAGAATTCTGGTGAGTTAGGTTAGTGATTAGAAATGGCCTACTTCTAATATACTATTTACCTTGATTTATAACCTCAGAAAGTCATTTAGTCTCTTTCTCAATTTTCTTATTTGTTCCATACTAATCTCATTTGGAGTTGAGGAGAAAGTTAATAAAAATACACATAGAAGCCAAACAGTTATTTGAGCTAAAGCTGCCTATATTTTCTTTCGTGCTAAATTATGGCACTGAGATCCATTTAATAGCTCTTAATCAAGTATATTAACATATTTTATGAAAAATTCTGCAAAATTAATATTGCCAGTTCTTACATCACTTTCTACTTTTATCCTCACTTCCCTGGTCCCATTCAAGTTCTATTCTGACTTTCTGTCTCCCAATATCATCTGAGTCACAGTATAGCATAGCTATATAGTTTTGACTGGAAACCAGCAGGTTTGCAGTACATGTGTGCAGTCACGAGTGCACACAGGCACACACAGAGTCCTGTACTTCTGTAAAAGAAACCAACAAGAAGAATGTAGAGAACCAATATTTTTCCATTATCACAGCTAATGAACATTGATGTATTTACTATGCAAAAATGGCTAATTCTCTGTTTTAAAACTAAAGGTAGAAAATTTAAATTGACAAGAGTATTAAAAATTCAACCTTTTAGGTATTTTCATGTTACTTATAAGTGGTTCCTTAATAAATGAATCTGCTTATAACTGTCATATTCCTCTAAAAATAAATCCAGCATACAATCATTCCTGTTTGAAAAGGAGGAGGTAATTATTTATTTTACAAGAAGAATTCTTTGCTTTAGAAAATGACTTGTAGAAGTTACTCAACAGATAACTTGTTTGAGAAATGTAAAAGATGATTCAGTTTGCATGTGACGTTTCAGAAACATATTTCATAAGGCATTTACTTGATTTTTATTTTTTTATTTTAAAATATTAATGGGTACAAATGTTTTAGGTTGCATGGATTGCTTTTGTAATACTTGAGTCCTGGCTATGGGTGTGCCCATCCCTCAAATAGTTTTCACTGTACTCATTAGGTAGGTTTTTGTCCCTTCCCTCTTCGCCTTCCCCTCAGTTGATTTCTACTGAGTTTTACTTCCCTCTGTGCACATGTGTGCTCATCAGCTAGTTCCAATTTAACAGCAAGTACATGTGGTATTTGTTTTTCCATTCTTGAGATACTTTACTTAGGAGAATGGTCTCCAGTTCCATCCAGATTGTTGCAAAAGGTATGAATTCATCTTTTTTTAAGGCTGAGTAGTACTCCATGGTATACATACACTACATTTTATTAGTCTGCTCATGAATTGAGGGGCACTTGGATTGATGCAATTGTGCTGCTATAAACATTTTCTTCCTTTGAGAAGCTTTTGCTTATGGCTTTTTTAGATGAAAACTTACAGAAAACAAATGAAGCAAAAGCTGGAAACAGGCCAGGCACAGTGGCTCACGCCTGTAATCCTAGCACTCTGGGAGGCCGAGGCAGGTGGATTGCTTGAGGTCAGGAGTTCGAAACCAGCCTGAGCAAGAGCGAGACCCCCGTCTCTACTATAAATAGAAAGAAATTAATTGGCCAACTAATATATATAGAAAAAATTAGCCGGGCATGGTGGCGCATGCCTGTAGTCCCAGCTACTCGGGAGGCTGAGGCAGGAGGATTGCTTGAGCCCAGGAGTTTGAGGTTGCTGTGAGCTAGGCTGATGCCACAGCACTCACTCTAGCCTG
>VSMD01061368.1:0-64008 GCA_008750895.1 Mirza zaza | reverse complement strand
TCACAGCCTGCAGATTGTCACAGGCTGCCAACCTGTCAGAAAGCTTGGCCAGTCAGAACTCAGCCTTGCCCAGGCTGTGCCAATCACATATGTGGAGGGGTTGCCAGCTGAAAGGAGCTCACAGAGTTCCCAACAGTGTCCAATACAGTTGGTGCTCTCAGTTCATAAAGCTGATACAAATAAAGCACATTATCCATGATCAGTGTCTAATAATAAAATAATACGATTATACCTGTTGCTAATATGTCTATGACTGGGAGACAGCATGACAAGGGCAGACAATTAAATCAGGATATGCAATAAGTTAATCCTGGGAGACTCTGGAAAAATGAAACCTGGCCTCATCTGTGACTGTCACCGAGAGCCATGTGACTCACTCCAAAGCACCTCTGGCTGCAGGAGCCTCAGGAAAGATGCCGTTCAAATGTTCTGCCCCTTTGTACTGCTTCGCACAGGCTGTGCCTCCTTTGCTCCCCTCGCGACTTCCAAGTGATTCCATCTGACACTTGGGCAGGCTCGCCACACGCCGAGCTCTGCTGAACGCCCTCTGGGTCATCTCATTTACATGTGCACAGCGACCCTGCAAAGTAGGGGCTAATAATACCCTCGTTCAAAGGTGACAAAACTCAGGCTTAAAATCTACAAGCATCTAACATCACCGGTAAGTGACAAATATGGAATTCAAAATTAAGCTTTCAGACTCCACACAGTGACCTCTTAAACAGTATGACATAGTACCTGAGCGTATTACTCAGGGCTCTCCAGAGAAACAAAGCCAATAGGATATATGGATGGATATGTGTGTGTGTGTGTGTGTGTGTGTGTGTGTGTGTGTGTGTGCACGCATGTATATAAAAGAGGAAATTTATCACAGGAATTGGCTCACAAAACCATGGAGGCCAAGAAGTCCCACAACCTGCCATCTGCAAGCTAGAGAGCAAGGAAAGCCCGTGGTGTCATTCGGTCCAAGTTTGAAGGCTTGAGAACCACAGGAGCCAATGATGTAACTCCAGGAGCCCAGTGGCCTGAGAACCAACCAGAAAGCCGGAGAAGAGGGATGGTCTGGCTAAAGGAGAGGAGGGGAGAGAGAGAGACAGACAGACAGACAGACAGAGAATTTGCCCTTCCTCCACTTTTTTATTCTTTTGGAGCCCTCAACAGCTTGGAGACACCCAGTCACTGTGGTGAGGGGCCCTTCTTCACTCAGTCAACTGCTTCAAACACTAATCTCTCCTGAAAACACCCTCACAGACATACTCTGAAATAATGCTGTACCCACTATCTGGGCATCCCTTACCCCGGGCAAGTTGACACATACGTTTAACCATCATACTGAGTATCTGGCTTGTCCCCAGTCACAAAGAATTGGAGCCTTGCTGAGGAAATGAGATCTAAAAAGACAAAAGGACAATCCCCAGGGTCCTTAGCACATACGCTGCTACCGTGCAGCTCAGAAGCCATCAGTTCACTTGTCTGTCCCACTCAGTAAGCAGGGACCTTGTCCTATTTACCTCAGAGTCCTCAGCATGGAGGAACAGGGCTCAGAGCAAACATCTCAGAGTGGGTGCTTTATAAATGTTTGCTTACTGAGAGGGAGGGAGAAAAAGAAGGAGGGAGAAGGAAGAAAGCCAGTCCAGAAGCCATCACTACTGTCCAGACTCCAGAGGGTTGGAGAGTCGCAGACAGTGTCCTCCTAGACAGGAATTCAAAGGCTGAGTTTTTAGGGGGTGGCTTGGTGCTATTCACTTCCTGTCTTTATTTAAAATTTTGATTTTTTTTATTCATCCTGGGTTTTTTCATTAATTTTTATTTTTAAAAAATATTGCATTAAGCTACCCATCTGACAAGGGATTAATAACTAGAATATATACGGAGCTCCAACAACTCAACAGGAAAAAAATCAAATAATTGATTGGAAAATGGGTAAAGGATCCTAATAGACATTTCTGCAAAGAAGACGTACAAATGGTCAACAGGTATATGAAAAAGAATGTTCTACATCATTAATCATCAGGGAAAAGCAAATCAAAACTATAATGAGATGTCATCTCACCCCAGATAAAATGGCTTTTATCAAAAAGACAGGCAATAATGAATGCTGGCAAAGAAGTGGAGAAAGGGGAATGCTTGTGCACTATTGGTGAAAATGTAAATTAGTGCAACCACTATGGAGAACAGCATAGAGGTTCCTCAAAAAACTAAAAAGAGAACTACCATTTGAACCAGCAATCCCAGAGTGGGTATATATCTAAAGGAGGGGAATTCAGTATAGCAAAAAGATACCTGCACTCTCATGTTTATTGCAGTACTTTTCACAAGAGCCAAGATTCGAAATTGACCTAAGTGTCCATTAACAGATGAATGGATAAATAAATTGCGGTATAGATACACAGTAGATTATATAGCCACAAAAAAGAATGAAATCCTGCCATTTGCAACAACATGGATGGAACTGGAGAACATTATATTAACTGAAATAAGCCAAGCACAGAATGACAAATCTCGCATGTTCTCACTCATATGTGGGAGCTAAATATTAAAAACAATTGATCTCATGGAGACAGAGAATAAAATGATGGTTACCAGAGGCTGGGAAGGGTCACAGGGAGGGAGGGACAAAATGGGGATGGTTAATGGGTGCAAAACTATAGTGATATAGTTAGATAGAAGGAAAAATATTTGCTAGCACAACAAAGTAACTATAGTCAACAATAAGTTAGAGTATACTTTAACTAAAAGGGTGGAATTGGAATGTTCCTAACACAAAGAAATGTTAAATGCTACAGGTGATGGATATGCCTGCATCAAAACATCAGATGTACCCTATAAAGATATATAATTGTTAAGTACTCATAATAATTAAAAATTAAAACATTGCATTAAAATACCATTTCTCTTGGTTACTGAGTCTTGGGTGCCCCCTACATTTCCTCCTGAAGTGAGCGCGTCTCTGTCTCCACCTAGTCTCAGCACCCCACTGCCTTCCCTCTGCAGCAAAGTCACACTCAGGCCACAGCAATCTCATGAGTGCAAGCAACATGCTCTTAGCTCATGGCCACAGCCCCTGTGCCCAGAACATTCCGGCTCTGACATCCCCGAGCAGCGGAAACACATTTGCTGGCAACTCCTCACCAGATTTGAACAATGTTTCAGTGTTTAATTAAATTCCAAGAACACCTGTTTCATCAGCTTATAAATTCCAACTGAATTTTAAGTGGCTTCTGTTTGGCATGCGGGGTTTTTATTTTCTAGGCTGTAACCACAGCAACATTTTTTCTCTAAATATCCGTCCTTCGCTCCTGCCACACACACCTCACCCCCTTCCCTGCCTTTTGTGGGCATGAAGAACTCTTCACTGGCTTTTCAAACTCCCCATTTAGCTCTCTGGCTGTCAAAACAGCAGCACAACAGCATATTGTGCTGTTTTTACTTTTCTTGACGGTTCACCTAAAGTTTGGACATTTGTACAGGAGAGCACAGTGCAATAAACTGAACTGCCTTCACTACCTAAAATCTAATCACCGAAATTGCTGCCTATTTTTTTTTAAAGAATCTCTACCCCTTTTGCCCAGCCCTAGGCAGGGGCTTTGCAGCCATTTGCTCTCTCTGGGATGCTCTCACCTGCTCTGTGACCTGGAGGTGACACCACCCAACAGCACAGACTAAGCAGCTCTCCCTGAGGTCCCACGGCTGGTGACGGGCAGGGTGGCAATCGGAAGCCAGGCCTTTCAGACTCCAAAACCCGCTTGCCTTGCCAACTAACATCTGGGTCTAGGACCCCAAAGTGACCCTGTTAAGGGTCATCTGGGGGGTACAGCAATGAATAAATGTCAAAAATGACAGTGATGAGGGTGAAGAAGTTAAAGAATGCCACAAGCCACAGGAAGGCTGGGTTGGGGGTGCAACAGGGGTGCTGTTAAACAGTCCTCCCCAAACTAAGATGATGTCCACCCATGAGTGAGGGGACAGATTGCGTGACAGTAATGACAAGGGGTCTGGAGTCAAAGTCAGTCTACACTGACTTGCCTAACTTCTCTGTGCCTCAGTTTCCTCTTTTAGAAAATGGGGATAATAGTTTCTCACTCACGGGCCTGATATATGAGTTAGAAGAATTAATATACAATGTTTATACTAGGGCCTGATACATGATACAAGCTCAATGAATATTAAATTATTATTATTATATAGATTCAAAGTGTCAAACTCCCGGGGGCTGCATCATCCCTCATGCCCAGCGGCACTTTTCTCATCTGCTTGGCCTTGCCTTTGCTCATGGGCTCAGGTGCCCCTGCTGTGCCCTGTCCTCATGGAAGGGCATTCTTGAGCTTGTCTCCTCTGCTAAACCTTCCCTGACCATGCAGGTCCTCAGCCACCTCCCTCTCTTCTGCACTCCCGTCACACTTGCTGCCTGGTTTTCCCAGCCATGTGACACGTCCAAAGGCCACCTTGCCTTGGCTATCCTTCCGTGGAAGGAGACCGACTGTGGACGCTCCCACGGCCTGTGCTCTGTGCCCAACTCGGCCCTACTCGCTCCCTGTGCTCACCCATTCCTTCCTTCCCCAAACAGCTGCCACGTGCTTTGTGCTAGAACCTGCGGTACAGCAACGAACAAAGCAGACACAGAATCTGTCCCCGTGAACTTAGGGCCGGGACCCTCAAACTTTTTAAACAGAGGGCCAGTTCACTGTCCCTCAGACCGTTGGAGGGCTGGACTATAGTTTAAAAAAAACTATGAACGAATTCCTATGCACACTGCACATATCTTATTTTGAAGTAAAAAAAACAAACAGGCAAAAACACCCGTATGTAGCCCGCGGGCCATAGTTTGAGGACTTCTGACTTAGAGTCCAATAGAGAAGATGCTAATAAACAGACTATTAGAAAAATGACTATGCAATTATAACTGTGATAAATGCAATGAAGGAAAAATAAGAGCAAAAGAACTCTCTGGGGATTGATAAGTATCCTCCTCCTCAACATCAGTTTAAAACTGAGAACCTAGCCCCTCTGTTAATGATCACTTTACTCGGCACATCTCTAAGCACAAAATCCTCCTTTTCAGCAAGGTAGGAAAAGACCAGACGGGCCATCCTCGTTATTCTTTTCCTTGGCAAAGGCACAGCTAGCTGCGCGGCATGGAAGTTCCCGGGCAGGCTCCGAGGCGCTGCTGGTCTGGCACCTGCCTCTGGCTTGCGTCTGAGCCTCCGGGACGGGCCTCTCATTTGGAATTTTAGCTAGGCCCCCAGGAGAAGGAAGCCTTCGGGATTTCTTCACTAATTTTTTTCCCCAAACAAAAGCAGTGGTGGAATTTTTGAAAACTACAAAACTGAGAAAGTCATAAAAAAATAAGGCACAGCCAGAAGAAAAGGATAGTGAAAGCCAGGCCTGGGGTTTGACCCGGCAAACATCCCAGGAATCGCCAGTTCCAAACTTGAATGGTGTTTTCCTGGTGCTTTCGGGGAATCCTGGGGTCTTGTTTTTCTATTCCGATCAGACCACTCTCTGAAGGGATTTCGAGTAAAGCTGGCAACCCCCCATTTCTTTTTCAAGGTGGTAGGCAGCCTACTCCTTTCACCTGTGCTCTTTTTTTGTTTGTTTGTTTGTTTTGAGACAGAGTCTCACTCTGTTGCCCAGGCTAGAGTGAATGCCGTGTCATCAGCCTAGCTCACAGCAACCTCAAACTCCTGGGCTCAAGCAATCCTCCTGCCTCAGCCTCCTGAGTAGCTGGGACTACAGGCATGCGCCACAATGCCCGGCTAATTTTTTTACTATACATGTTTAGCTGGCCAATTAATTTCCTTTTATTTATAGTTGAGACGGGGTCTCGCTCTTGCTCAGGCTGGTTTCGAACTCCTGACCTGGAGCAATCCGCCCGCCTTGGCCTCCCAGAGTGCTAGGATTACGGGCGTGAGCCGCCGCGCCCGGCCTCACCTGTGCTCTTCACTCTAACTTGCCGTTCACTTACTCCGGGCTGCTCTCCTCTGGACAGTAGTCACTATGTGGCGGGGGCAGGGGGGCCACAGCCAACCCCCCCTATAACAGGCCAGCCCTGCGGACCCTGTAGAGGCCTTACGACCAAACAGCCCGCCAGTCCTGCAGCCACTCTTGCTGGGGTTGGCCTTCCCCTGCAGACCCCTGGCGTCTTTCTAGCCCTGCCCTCCCTGCCAAGCAACTCCAACTCCTGGTTATGGCTGTCGGGGTGTCCCTGAAAGAACCTGGTCTTTGAAATCAGAAAAGCCCGGATTCCAAACCCCAGCAACCCCACTCCCAGTGCAACCTCACCTTATCCATCCACAAATACGGGGTTCCATAAAAGTTAGAAAACAGAGGAAAACATTATATTATTTTACACAGTGAAGACATGCTTAATGACATTTTGTATATTCACCTGGACTTCCTGATGCAATAGATGTCCTGTAGTGATAGCAATACCAGGCCCACAGAATTACCCTGAGGATTAAAGCAGTTAATATATGCAAAGTGCCTGAATTCCTGCCTGGCCCTTTAAAAATGCTCAGTACATATTGGGTCCTCTCCCTCTAGCCCAAACTGGTCCTTTTCCCGCTATTACAAGATGTGTCCCATCACAACCGCCTATGACGTGCTCTCCTGTCCCCATGCTAGATTATCTTGTTATATATAGCACTCTTTATATCTCTGTGCGATTATCCATCAGAAATACCCATTTGCTTGGGAAGGGTGGGGGGAGGGTGAAACCAGGGCTAGCTGTTGACATTTTCACATAGTCATTTGGATTCCCACAAAGCTCAGGATTTTTACCAAAAGTGTACCTTGGCAGTTGCAATTATCTTATGCAAAAATTAAGAAGTCAAGATGCTTATTTCATACAAGCCCAAATGCCTGGCAACAACCTGTACCTTGTCTGTTGGGAGAAATGAGTGAGTCTATACATGACTTGGAGCCTCAGCAGAGGTTTGGTTTGGGTTTGGCTCCTACGACACGAGAAGGTACATATTCCAAGCCTGAGAATTTATAAGCATCACCTACATCTGCAAACCTGTCATTAATATACGCTGTACATTACTTTGAAAAAAAATAATAACTCTGCTTTGTAACTAGAATTTTCATTTTGCTTGATCATAGGCTGTGGGATGAATTAATGTGACAAAGGGGGCCATTGGAGAAAGCCTGTTATAAAGGTGTGGCAATAATTGCCTTCCAGAGGAAGTACTAAATACATTCCAGTCTTGCCAAAGAATATGCATCTGATAAAATATACATGTGATTTCAATGGAAGAGCAGCTCAAATTTGCTAAGGTTTCTAACAATAATTTAGCTCAGTTCCCACCAACCCCCCATAATCAGAAGCTTATAGGCTATTTCAGTGTTTTGCATCCCCAAAACAAGATGCATCTACATCTGTGCATAAGTTCATCTATATGTGTGTATGTGTGTGTGTGTGCTGCCCACACTGTTCCGTTTTAAACCTCTACTCTTCTCTGCTTGGAACCAAGATAAACCACCAGGTGATGGCTTCTGGGCACAGAAATGGGAACATAGCAATTGCTTCCTAGACATTAACAAGTCCTCCAGGAAGCTGCCTTGCAGGTTAAGTCCCACTTCTACCACCACCCTCTAAGTCTAACCTTCTTAGGCCCAGGGAAGACACAGCAAAATATCAAAGGCAATGCAATTCTGCCCCTAGGACTCCCACCAAAATTCTAGCTTCCACAATGGAGAACAGCCATATCAGCACTTCTCTAATACGTTCATCCCAGGAACCTCTTTGATTAATCATCTCATAGAATTACAGGCATACCTTGTTTTATTGCTCTTTGCTTTATTGTGCTTCATAGATATTATATTTTTTTTTTTACAAATTGAAGGTTTGTGACAACTATGTGTCAAAAAAGTCTATTGCTACCATTTTTCCAAAAGCCTGTGCTCACTTTGTATCTCTGTGTCACATTTGGTAATTCTCACAATATTTCAGACATTTTCATTATTATACTGTTATGGTGATCTGTGATCAGTGATCTTTGACATTACTATTGTAATGGTCCTGGGGCACCATGATTCATACCTGTATAAGATGACAAATACTCAGTAATGTTGTGTGTGTTGCATCCATTTGCCCATCTCCCTCCCTCTCCCCAGACCATCCTATTCCCTGAAAGACAACAATATTGAAGTTAGGCCAATTAATAACCCTACACTAGCCTCTAAGTGTTCAAGTGAAAGAAAGTGTTCAAGTCACAGGGTTCTCACTTTAAACCAAAAGCTAGAAATTATAAAGCTTAGTGAGGAAGTCAGGTCAAAAGCTGAGATAGACTAAAACTAAGCCTCTTGCACCAAATACTTAGCCAAGTTGTGAATGCAAAAGAAAAATTCTTGAAGGAAATTAAAAGTGCTACTGCAATGAACACACAAATGATAATAAAGTGAAACAGCTTTATCACTGATACTGAGAAAGTTTCAGTGGTCTGAATAGATCAAAACAGCCACAACATTCCCTTAAGCCAAAGCCTAACCCAGAGCAAGGCCCTAACTTTCTTCAACTCTGTGAAGTCTGAGAGAGATGAGGAAACTGCAGAAGAAAAGTTTGAAGCTAGCAGGGATTGGTTAATGAGGTTAAAGGGAAGAAGCATCTCCATTACATAAAAATGCAAGATGAAGTAGCAAGTGCTGATGTAGAAGCTGCAGCAAGTTACCCAAAAGACCTAGATAAGATCATTAATGAATGTGGTTACACTAAACAACAGATTTTCAATGTAGGCGAAACAGCCTTATATTGGAAAATGCCATCTAGGACTTTCATAGCTATCACTATCGAGAAGAGGTCAGTGCCCTGCTTCAAAGTTGCAAAAGAGGCTGACTCTCTTGTTAGAAGCTAGGGCAGCTGGTGACTTGAAGTTGAAGCCAATGCTCATTTATCATTCTGAAAATCCGTGGGCCCAAGAGAATGATGCTAAATCTACTCTGCCCATATTCTATGAATGGAACAATAAAGCCTGCATGACAGCACATCTGTTTACAGTATGGTTTACTGAATATTTTAAGGCCACTGTTGAGATCTACTTCTCAGGAAAAAAATATTGCTTTCAAAATATTACTGCTCATTGACAAGGCACCTGGTCACCCAAGAGCTCTGATGGAGATGTACAAGGAGATTAATGTTGTTTTCATGCCTGCTAACACAACATCCCTTCTGCAGCCTATGGATTAAGGAGTCATTTTCACTTTCAAGTCTTATTATTGAAGAAATACATTTCATAAGGTTATAGCTGTCATAGATAGTGACTCCTTTGATGTATCTGAGCAAAATAAATCAAAAATCAAAATAAATCAAAAGGATTCACCATTCTGGATACCATTAAAAACATCTATGATTCATGGGAGGAGGTCAAAATATCAACATTAACAAGAATTTGGAAGAAGTTAATTCCAACCTTCATGGATGACTTTGAGGGGATCAAGACTTCACTGGAGGAAGTAACTGCAGCTATGCTGAAAACAACAAGAGAACTAGATTAGAAGTGAGGCCTGAAAGTGTGACTGAATTGCTACAATGTCATGAGAAAACTTTAACAAGTGATGAGTTGCTCCTTATTAATACGCAAAAGAGAGTGGCTTTTTGAGATGGAATCTATTTCTGGTGAAGATGCTCTGAACATTGTTGACATGACATGCAAGGATTTAGAATATTACACAAACTTAGTTGTTAAAGCAATGGCAAGGTTTGAGAAGATTGACTGCAGTTTTGAAAGAAGTTCTACTGTATGTCAAATGTTGTCAAATACTATCACATGCTACAGAGAAATCTTTTGTGAAATGAAGAGTTAATGCAGCAAACTTCATTGTTGTCTTATTTTAAGAAACCACCACTCTGATCAGTCAGCAGCCATCAACACTAAAGCAAGACCCCACCACCACCAGAAAAAAGATTATGAGGTATTGAAGGTTCAGATGATCATCAGCATTTTTTTGCAATGAACTATTCTTAATTAAAGTTTGGATATTTTTAGACATAATGCTATTACACATTTAATAGACTACAGTATATTGTGAATATAACTTTTATATGCACTGGGAAACCAGAACATTTGTGCAACCCACTTTATTGCAATATTTACTTTACCATGGTGGTCTAAAACCAAACCTGCAATATCTCTGAGATATGCCTATAATATTTTGTGGATCACAGTTTGGGAACCATTGCTTCAAGTATGTCGTATCTTAGAGGACAATGAAGAGAAAGAGAGGTCATCCTCAATATATTCTTACCTCTCATCATTCGGCAACCTTAATGGGCTCCAGCTTTTTGAATGCAGGGGCAGAGTTTGTGGGGCTTAAGCAAGCTCTCCTACAAAGTTTGACTCCTCTGGAAAATGACTCCAGAATCAAATGGTCTCCCAGAGGTAGAGACTGAACACATCCTCATGTTGGGTCTCCCTAGCTACTACACAACAGTAGATGCCCAAGGATGTGTTAGATTCCTTGAGGGTAGATAACATATTTAGAACACAGGAAACCCATCAGCTATTTTCTCTCTCCAATAGGGTTCCAACAAACACTCACCTCTTGGCTTGAAGTGAAATTAACAACTTAACACTTTTTCTTTTGTTGTCCAAATGTGACTCAGGGCAGGCAAAAGGGAACCACTAAACCTGTGTTCCTGCTCATTCTTGGAAGGACAGCTTGAGCACTGGGAGAAACCTTCTCAGGGAGAAACCCAACACTTTTCTGACCCTTAGGAAATTAAATGGTAAAGAGCTCGACTTCTTTTGACAGGGTCTCCTAGACCAACTTACTGTTCTCTGACTCCTCTGGCCTTTGCACCAATTCTCAGATTAACTTAAATTCTGACTCCATGCCTCCATAAGCCCAAGACTTCAGAAATCACAACTGAAGGACTTCCCAACACCAATCCCAATTGAATCCATTCACCCCTTCCTTGCCCCTTCAGGGGCAGGATCCATGCAGTGATCTGGGAATTGCCATTTAATTAGCAGGCTACTCTAATCGATAAAATCAGCTGGCCACCCAGATAAAACTAGCTAAGTTAGCAAAGGCACTTGACAAAAATGTTTGCCAAAGCCTAGAAAATGTCTCTGTTAAGTTGTTGGTATGATTTGGAGAAGGAGGAAATACATCAGCCTGAGGGGGAAAAGATCCTGATAGCAAACACATTCCAATTAACTGGAATACCTATGCCACATTTTCCGTCTTTCTGTTAGGCTAAGCTAACTCAGGATGCAGCCATTTAAGTAATAATTACCAAAAAAATGATATTAAAAAGTTAAATTCGAGAGCACTTTCTTTAGGCAAAGCACTGTGCGGTAAATTTAATTATCACAACAATTAAGTGATGTCCATGGTGTTTTACTCCATTTTACAGATGAAAAACTGAGGCTTTGAGAGGTTAAGACCTACCCAAGATCCCAGGATTCCCCAGCTACCAAGTGGTGACGCTGGGACTTGAACTCAAATATTAGTATATTTGAATCCAGAGCCTATCCTCCCAACAAATACACTCAACAGGCATAGGCTATAACTTCCTCCTGGAACTGCTGCATTTAAGAGGGGCCAAATCAAAATCTGAGTGCCCTTTTCATGTAGCTAGTGATTAGTATGTGCCTGCCCTGTTCCTAGCACCACACTGGGTGTCCTACATTGATCATCATTGAATCCCTATGGTAGTATTTTGATAAGGGCCATATCCCCACTTTCTATGCAAATAACTGAGACTCAAAGAGGTTAAATGCCCCATGTCACCTTATTAGGAAATGGCAAAGTCAGTTCTCAACTCCAAACTGTGTCTCACTCCAAAACCCACACATTTTACTTCCAGGTTACCTCCCACCATATTAGGAGTTTCCATTTACAAATTATAAAAAACTTAAGATGGGTGGATCTATCAGAGCATGCTACAGATCATGACAAACTTCCCTCTGCAGATTTGTAGAATAATCTCTTGGTCTCCCCAAATTTTGAAAATTTGGGGCAGCTGACCCCAAGCAACCGGTATGGGCTCGATACATAGACCATCATCCTAAAATTTTTCCAGACAACATTGGTAGTAAATGTTCCTCACGAAAATTCCCACTAGCAGTGTCATGGAACATGGAAGTTTATACGTGAGTCTGGGCCTCCCTCTAGCTCTTCTGAGGATTCCTTCTTAAACTCCTTCGCTTAAGAATTGTTAACTTTTAGAGCAGGGCTAGGAGAGCCCTGCAGGAAGCTGTGATATCAGGTACCAGTTGCCTTAGCAACTAACAGATGTGCACCCTCACACCCCACCCCACCCCGTCCTCACCACCTAATGCACAGTGGGTTTGAAACCCTTCTCTCCGGTTCTCACTCTTAATAACACAGGGTAGCTCAGAATCCAAATTTGGAAGCCAAGCGGATGCCTTGCAGAGACTTTGGCTAGTTTTCTAAGAATTTCTTCTCCCCTCCAAGGCTGGCTTCATCTGCCTGCTGGAGAAGCACCAGCAACTCTCACCATTGCATTCCCAAGGCTTCCATTTCAGAGGACAGCTTCACAATAAAGCTGATCTGGCCCGCTTTCCATCCTGCACATTTGCCATCATCAAATATCTGAGTGGGACTAACGAATGCCTTTTCCTTCTCTTAAACATAAAGAGAATTGAAATCAAACCACCAGAGCCTGCAGACTTAGGGGAATTAGTCTGGTCTCTGAGAAAGTGAGTTTGCCTTTCCCACTCCAGCCCCAAAAAACAGTTCTCGGTTTCTTGTGCCCACCTAAAAGGATAATAATATCTTCACCGCTACCATGCCAGCACGAAAAATGTTTCTTTCCCCAAGAGGCAGAAACACATTTTCTGACTGAGCCTGGGAGACAAAAATGCTAAAATTTGAATTTGTTTTCCTTAGACTATCTTTTATATATCTGGGATCCGTCCCTGAGTTTCGTGTAGTCAGCAGTTTCCCCAATAAACTCATTTATTTTTCATGCAGACTAGAGTTTAATTTTCCCCAGCCCCATTCCTACTTTCCCTAAAAGCTTCTAGAGAAAAGAACACAATATCCAGGAGAAGAGCAGATTAGGGGGAAAGTATGGAAGGCCTGGCCATTGCACAGAGCCCAGAGTGGTTTCCCAACAAAAGCAACATTGGAGAGCACGCCTCTGGGATTCTTCTCCATTTCCCTCCCGAAGTTCCCTAGACAACACGAGTCCCTGACACAGCTCTGGGGAGCGAGCTTCAAGTATTTGCTTGCAATGCTCCATCAGCACCGTCCCACAGCTGTGCCAGGAGGAAAACCCTGAGTAGCACAGGGTGGAGCTGATTTCGGGAATCAGGGGCAGAGCCATCTACCAAGGGGGAAAAAAGCCACACCAAAGCAGAGAAAAATGCTCAACCTTCAGCACTGTAAAAGTATTAGAGTCCTGGAACAAAAGGATTCTGGTAAGATGAACTCTAAGGATAAGAAGGACTCATTCCCCATATCTCATTCTCCATTCCCCAAACCACCACCCGGGACAGTGGGATCTCCATCTCTCAAACCCTGGACAGCTCTGAAAGGACAAGGATGCAGCCTCTTGGAAGATTAGAATTTACTCTTCCAGTCAGCTCCAACCTTCAGTCCAGTCTCTTAGCATCAAAAATCTCAAACAGGTTAATAAAGTCTGAAACCGCTTTCGCATACAAGGGAAGCAGGTGCTGCATTTGAACCAAGCGTTGGAGCTGTCCCTGGTGCTGCCTCGATGGCTGCTGCAGCCCAGGCACAGAGTGTTAACTACTCATCTGTCCCGGGCTCCTGCTTGAGTCCACCGTATCACTGCTCTTCCAGTTATATAGTTCCAATTTATGCCTTTACAATCCCACCCTTTCTTAATCTTTGCATGTTCTGCAACACTCCGCAACCTCAGTGGACTGAACTCCATCTCTTGATTGAAAACTGCCTGCAACCCTGCCCACCACTATCTCAGATCAGTAAATGCAGCGTGAACACGTTGGGGCTTTATCCCTACAGGAATGTGAGACCACCGAGGGATTTTAAGCAGAGAAGTAATGGCAACACATTTGGCCTTTAGAAAGATCATGCTGACCTCAGTGCAAGGAATGGAGGAGGAAACAGGAAACTAGTTAGAAGCTGATGCATTAACTAGGCAAAATATAATAGACAAGAACAGTGACAGAGGGACCAGAGAGAAGACAGTGGTTTCGAGAAATATTAATATATAGGCACTTGAATAAGCAAGATGTGGCTTATATGGAGAAAAAGCAAATGTCAAAAATAAACTCAATGTTTCTGGATGGATAATAGTCAGGATAGTGTTGCCAAATATTGAGAAAATAAGAAAATTTGAAGGAAAAAGATGTCAAGTTTAACTTTTATGTGTAGAGTTTGGAGGTTTTGTGGGATATCTGCCTGGAAATGCTAAGTGGACAGTTGAATATAGATCTGTAACTTGAGAGATATCTCTGAACTCAATAGAGAGACTCTGGAGTTGTCAGACACAGGTGGTGACCAAATGCATGTGGCTGAGTGTGAGTGCTCCAAGTCAGAAGACAGCCAAGGAAAAAACCCCAATGAACCCAATAGTTGGTACATTGGAACATGAGTGTTCAGAGTGATTAGTGAGTAGTGGGGAGATAGGAAATTCAAACAGAGGACCACGTGTCAAGAAAAGGCAACTGAAGAGGACGTTTCCCTAAAGAGTGGTCCCTGGTGTCACATAATACAGCGATCACATAAGACTAGACTTGAAATGTGTCTATAGATCTAATGACAAAGAGATCTTCAGTCACCTTTAGCTGCAGGGAGTGGGTGATGGGGAAGCCAGTTGGAGCAGACTGAGGAGAGCCTAGAAGGTGAAGGATTGGAAGAGTGAACGGATACAATTCTTTCAGAAGTTTGGCTGTGAAGGGGAAGGAAAAGCCAGCTGAGTGGGCTGAAGACACTACGAAGTTTTATTTTTGTTGTAAAGATGGAAATACTTAAGTATATTTAAATGCTGCGTGCATTGAGCCAATTGAGAAGGAAAGGTTAAAGATGAGAAAGGAGACAACTAGTAGATAGAGATCCTAGTGGAGGTGGGGGGAGAGGAGCCAGGATCCAGGGTAAGAGCATCTCTTCCCTGGCAAGAGGGGTACAGAGGTCAGAGGGGGTACAGATCTGTAAATGGGCTGAATGAGTGGCAGGAACTTATTGAGCGTCTGCCAACATCACATCAGATGCCAACAATGACACACTCTCTCCCACCACTTTATCATCCAAAAGAAGAAATAGATTTGTTCTATCGGGAAAACTGGAACATGTTGGTGGGTGTAAGGAAAAGGCAGATTGTGATTCAAGAAAGAAAAATTTTCTAACAACTGGAGCTGTCCAGCAACAGAACAGCAGCTGTAGTGAGCTGTCAGAGGCAGTGTTCACATCATAGCCTTCCCAGCCAATTTTGATGAATCTTGCACTGGAAAGAAGCTTGAGCTAGATAGCATCTGAAGACCGCTTTAACTCTAAACTCTTTTTGCTTTGAAGGTAGCCCGTGGGTCTTCCATAGGAATTCTGGAATTAAATATCACTTTGCCTATCCAGGATCCTGGGGGTTCTTGGACCACCAGTTCTGGAGCTGCCATGTGCAGTCCCCTACGTGGTATTCTGGAAAAAAACTTGGTCCCTGATAAATAACCCTATATCCTGTCATTTCGCTGTTGAAATTTTATTTTCTGGGGCCTTGCTTGCCCTCAAGATTTCCCTATGAAAACATGCTTAGGAGGATCTCAAGTGTATACAACATCAGCCAACACCTGGGCAGACCTCTGTGGGCAGGGGTGTTCCATTGTCACGGTTGGGAGCTGGATTCTGGCATCCCACTGCCAGGGTTTCAATCCAGCTCCATCAATGTCAGCTGTGTTGCCCACTGGTGAGTTACTTAACATTTCTATGCCTATTGTGGAAAATCAAATTCTTAGAAAAGTGCCTAAAACATAATAAGAACTCACATATTCATTAAATACACAACGGGGCGACAATACTAGGAACTTGGGACAGAGTACAGTCACAATTAGTGAGGAGATGACATAAAATGAGCATTTGGTTCTTTTCCCCCAATTAAAATTTATAATTTGAGATTTGCCCAAATCCCAGCCTTTTAGAAGATTCCTTTCAATGTTATAATTATTAGCTGACCAGGAAACACAAATGTATTTGTATTTTCCATGAAAAAATGCTCGGGACTATGAATATTAACTAATAAATAGGTTTAGGTTCCTCTTCATTATACTGGGGGAAGGGGCAGGTGTATAAGCTCAGCTGAGGATGATATACCAATGTCCACCAAAATCATATTGGTAATTGACAATTATTTAGTAGCATTATGAGCCAGGAAGCTTAATTACACATGCTATCTGTAATCCTCATAAAAACCCTGCATGGCAGGTGTTCGTCCTATTTTACAGATGAAAAAACAGTTTTAAAAAGTTTTTGCAATTGTCTTAGATCACACAGCTAGTAATTAGTAGGTCAGGATTCAAACTTGGATCTGCCTGACCACCTAACCCATGTCTGCTACTGTGTTCCATTTCTTCTCCATTAAGGACCCTACTAGATGGTAAGACTCTCACAGGCAGAGTGATACCTTTGTGTATCCTGCACTGCTCAGCCCAGTCTACTAGGAGGAACTTAGTAACTGCTTGTTAAATTAAACTCCCGAGTACATAACAGGAGCTTGGTGCTTTCCAGATTGTCAGCCACTGTTGCTGTGTTCTGTGCCTTACCTAACTTCCAACAAATAAAAGTCTAAACAACTTAAGTCCAAAGTGTTTTGACTTCCCTCCCTGGGAAATAAACCCTGGACATCCCAGAACCTACGTGAGAAACCATCCTTCTACCTGGTCTTTAGCCTCATGGACAAGCTACATGTCCCATAACACGCAGTAACCAGCACTGGCAATGTACCCAATAATTGATACAAATGGAATGAAGGGAAGCCAAGATTGGAAGGATGCAGAACCCACAAAGCTTCCAATGTGGCTAAGTCAGGAAGGTAATCTTGCACTTTGGGCTGCAGCCAGAACACTCTAGGCTCTTTATCATCCAGCCTTCCCTGCTCCATGCCTCTGCCCCTCCTACCAGGGTGCTTTCCGGCTGGGGCCCTGCACACATCCATCTCCTCTTCCATGGCATGGTTTGTAGCACTCCCTTCCTGCAGCATGCCTCTTCCCACTACCTTGTCAATTTCTATCCATGCTTCAAGACTGCCTCCAGGAAGCCTTCCCTGACTGCGCCAGCCCTCTCCAATCTTTGTCTCTTCGTTTCTAACCCAAAGCATGGCTTAGACACTGCTATGTGCAGCCTCTCACTGGTCACCAATGCTTCGTGCCTGTATTCCAAGCATTCCTAAGTAGGCTGAGTATTCCTTGCAAGCAAGAATGATGCTATCTGTTCTTCCCTCTTTCACCCCAGTGCCCAGGAATGAGCCCAAAGACACAGGATCTCCCCGAGCCCAGTTTCTCATGCTGCAGTACTCGGAATGCTGGTAGAGATAGGAAGTGCCCTTTCAGCAACCCGAGAGCCATCCTCATCCCATTGGCTTTCCTAAATTACCTCTAACCAGATTATCCTCCTCCCGCAGCACACAGAATCCTCCAAGGAGGCCCGGATGGACTGGCCCCAGCTCCTTAGCTAATGGCTGTCATCCTCTTCCGACACAAGTAGGGAATTATGCCTCCCAAGTCAGGATAGTCCTGGAAAGACACTGGTGGTGACTCATGCAGGGCGGGGGTGGGGGCGGGGGCGGGAGAGGAATGGGGAAAGAGAAGGGAGAGAGCACAGGCTAGTTATGGAGCCACAGAATGAGGCACATTAGCCAATTTAGCCAATTACGCAGCTGAAACAATCAAATAAGCTCACAATGGCAAGAGGAAGTGTAAACAGAGCCCACCACACTACCCTCTAGGCTAAGAGAAAAACAAGCCTGGCCGCTGTGATGGAAACTCATTGCTTCCATCTGTCCAGCTTCCCTTTCCCACTTTTTATCCGATAATAGAACCCTTTTCTCCCACCAAAACCTATCCCATGCATTTAGGGTAAGATTCGCTTCTAAGTGAGGTGGGATTAGCAGAGTGGACATCCGTCATCCTTAGGGGTTGGTTCCAGGATGGGCATATGAAACTAGCAGAGCCGATTAGAATCTTGCCTGAGAATGAGAAGATAAGTACTGGGAGAAATCACTCCCTCTTCCTTTTGGATTGTGAACGTGGAGATGCTGGCTTGGGGCTGCCAGAGACCATCTTTTCTCCTAGATGGAGAAAACCTACCTGAGAATGAAGGAACGTGCTAAGGGGAACAGAGCCAAGAGGTGGAGAGAAAGTGAGATTTCAATGCATCATTTGAGCCCTGGATGCAGCCAGGCCTGAAGCCTGTGGCCTTAACCACTTACCAAAGACAAAACCTCCCCTTTTTTCTCAAACTAGTTAGAGTTGGGTTTCTGGTGTTTGTTTTTGGGAAACAGACTCAACTGGGACTGGGGGCTGATAGTCAGAGGGGGAAGATGCCAAACATCAAGAAAAAACTGTAAAACAGGATCACCCCCAAATTTCACTGAAGCAGCAATTTGGTAGGACTTTTGACCTCCTGCATAGTAGAAGCAACCTATTATACTAAACTATATTTAAACCAACGAAAGAGAGTCATAAGAAAAAGGCTCGGCGAGGAATGCTTGAAAAAGGAACTATCTCAGTCTTCTCCTGACGTCTCATCTAACCTTCAGAGTGGCTGGAAGCGCAGTCCGGGACCTACCACTAGCTTCCATGCACTCCAGCCCTGGGCCTGAAAATCTCCTGAAAGGTCCTCACTTATTTTTGCAACTGCCTTCCAAAAGTAAGGGCTGGGTACACAGCCAGAGATGTCACCAAGTCACTTGCCTCATGGCCTCCCAATGCACTGCTGTCCTTTGACCTGCCAGGTAGAATGCCAGTCAGACATTCGCCACTCTCTGGAGGACAGAGGAGCAAGCTTCCATCAGTGATGAAAGATCTGTACCTTGAAGGCGACTTAGGCAGGGATCTAAGTCTCCCCATCGTGGTGAGCACCCACACCGACGCTGGCCCTCACAGAGGCTCTCCAGGCACTGATGCAAAGCTGCTCCGGCCCACTAGGTTGCCTGGCACACTCTCCATCAGAAATCCCTGGAGCGCTGGAGTTAGCGTGCAATTCATGCCCTGGTGTCGCCAATACAAAGTAGTGGCAGAACGCTGATTGTGGGGCTTTGTGGCCAAGTCAGCAGATAAGCCCGTGTGAGAGAAAACAAGCCAGTTTCCTGGGAGCGGATCGTTAGAGCTCGGCTTGGGACCTTGCATTCTTTTTCAAAACTACTAACTGCAGCCAAGGGAGGGATTCTCATCTCTGGCTACACATTAGAATCACCAGGATAGTTTTTAAATTTTTTGATGCCTGGGCTCCACCTACACACACACACAAAAAAAAATCAGCATTTTCAGAGAAAATGAGCCAAGAGAGTACCCTTCTTCCATCTGCTTTCTGTCACTTCCAAGGCACCCTCAGTACAACTGGCCTAGAGGAGTTGAGCGTGACACCAGGGTCCCCCTTCCTCAATCTGCTCCCTACTTGCACAGTATATTCCAGTTCCCAACTGACATCAGGCAGGAAAGGTTGAGGGCCTCAGAAATCGTATGCAAAAGGAGCAGGGAAAAGAAGACTAGAGCCCGGCTGGTTGGCGATTCTTCTAGATCCTTCTTCAGGACACTGACTGCTGAGTGGAGCTCTTTGAGTACGTACCAGTGAGGTGGAAACACTAAGCGGAGAATGGGTTTGGTCCTCAGCCCCAGTCATGGTCGACGGGATGGGGGTGCACCCATCGGCTCGCTCCCAGGTCTGGAACAGTTCCTACAGCCGATCTCAGTTGCTATTTTAACTGCAAGGGCATTTTTGACCCATGTGCTAAGAGGATCAAGCTTTTGAGAGAGAAGGAGGAGACACCCATGTGAGGCAGGAGGGAGACGCAGAGAAGGAAGGTGCCCCATCTTCCAGTACCTTTCAAGCTCTTGCTCCAGCCTGTCATCACGCCCTGTGGCCATCCCTGCCTTGGGCTCCATGAACTCCCAGTGGTTTATGTGGGTTTCTGCTCGTTAACCAGATGCACGCGTGAGCAAGACAACTGATGTCACCTTTCCCGACTGAACCTCACTTCCTCCCTCCCCTTGTCCTCACATGGGAACCCAGATCGGGGCTCTCCCAGGAGAGACCTGGGGCAAGTTTCTTATTTCATCTGTGCCTCAGTTATCTCATCTACAAAATGGGAGGGGTGAGCTTTTACAGAGTTAATATATGTCGTGGTCTCCAAACAGTGCCCATCACATTCGCTCATAAATCTATGCCAGTAAAAATCGTATTTTAATTCTCCCTGGAATCAAGCCCTCTCTATTTCCAGGCCCAGGAAGGAAACACACTGCCCAATAACCCAGTGGGTTCTCACTGGCTTCCCTGTGAGAATGTAGTGGAGTTTACAGCATTTAACCGGGTGGGAATCACACTGGGAACAGCTCAGAGGTCTCGGTATCCAGAGCAGAGCTGTGTAAGTCATGAGCCTGGCCCTCACGAGCCTTGCCTGCCTGCATGGAGAAAAAAACTCCAGTGACAAATGCCCAGCGAGGTTGCAGGGGGTAGGAACACGAGGGCGGGGAGTGGTCACTGGAAACACGGGTCCCGGCCAGGCTGGTCACAGAGCAGCTGGGATCTGAGTTCCACGCCGTGTAATGCCGGGCCCAGCAAGCTGGCCACGATGCCCCCCCCCAACTCTCCAACCACTCCTCCTGAGAGAAACTGGCCAGGGCAGGTAGAAATTGCCCCTGAAAGGCATTTTCCGCAGTCTAGAGATTTCCAATGATCACATTCCCTCCGAGGGCCATCAGATCCTATTTTTAGATGAGGAGGTTTGGGTTTGCAACTAACTAGAAGCCAGTGTCCCCTTTGCTGCTAGAGATGAAGCCAACTGAGCTGTGCCATGACCCTGCCCAGGCTGCCTGCAGATGTCCCTTGTGGCTGCTGGCTTCTGGTGTCCCTGTTAGGGCACTAGACCATGTCTGGGGAAGCTGAAGGTGCAGGAAGTTAACAGCCCTCAACCAAGGAAGGACAGGAGTTCATGTTAAATACCCCCTGTTCTTTCTCCCCTGCATGTGAGGGGCAGAGACATCCTAAGGTGTATTGCACACAATTTCCCAGAGAGTCTCCAGCCCGGCTGAGCCCAGCTGCCCAAGTGGTCCCACTCCAGCACTCAGCTCTGCTGGGCTCCTCCCTTCGCTGGTTCACTTCTCCACTCCTTCGTGGTGTTCCTGAGATCCCCTCCCAAATGAACCACTTGCACCAAATCCTCTCTCAGGGTCTACTTTTAAAGAAACCCAAACCAAGCCAATGGCCAGTGGTCTGTGGGTCACTCTGAGAACATGTTCCGCAACTACCCTCACATCTGCTTCCCGGGGCCCAGCCTGGAACACTTGCTCCTGCCTCTCTCCTGGGTTGTTTCAAATCATGTTTGTTCTTGTTCTCTGTTCATCAACACCATTTGGTGCTGCTCCATAAATCTCAGCTCCTACAAGTGAATTAACGGCATTTCCTGGATGTTTTTCTAATAAGCATCTTTGTGGAGGTTTTGTGGTCCTCAGCAGCTACACATGAACCAACAAGCCATTAGCTGGAGAAGGAAAGTTGGCCAGATCTCAACACAGGCTCTGCTAGCACTGCACTCAGTGACCTGCCACAGTGAACGCAGAGCTCAGGTTAGACATGTGTATGGATTGGATCTCCTAACAGGTAAAGAAACTGGCCACCTGCCCTGCTTGGCATGCATGTGTCAGTGAGCTGGAGCAAGTCATCAGCCTGGCTGCTGCCACAACCAGCTCCATGATGAATGTGGCACTCACAATAGCCCGGCTGCAGGGGCGGGAAAGCTTAGGACAGGTGAGAACACCCTGGGGCTCTCAGGGCTTTCTCTGTTTACTGGCTGCAGTCCTGTTTCAGTAAATTCCACCTGCCTTTGAAGACAAGATGAACTGGGAAGAGGCCAGTGGAAATCACAAAAAACGGTGCCTCGTCCATGCATGGAGGCATTGGCCGTTCAGTAGCCTGCAGTGGCAAGATCACTTACCAGAAGTGTTCTGGCTCCCAGGACAAAAACAACAGAGAACACAACCAACCTGGGGACACAGCTTTCACGGGTGGCCTAGGGACTCAGAGCAAGAGACTGGATCTGGTCCCTCTTCCCCTGCTGTATCCCAGTGTGGGCGGGAGAAAGTTGGAACTAGGTGGACTTGGCATGGGAAGAACTCACCCCAACCACACAGACCTCTCCAACTCTGCTATGCTTCAGACAGGAGTTGGGAAGGAAAGAAAAGAAGAGAGAAGAAGGGGAAGAAGGAAAAAGGCAGCTGGAGGAAAGAGGAGGACTAAAACCTCACAAAAGACAGGATCCATATTAGCACACACTGAGAACCTACTCTGGGCCACCCACTAAGCCAGGTGCTGGGAATACGAGATAGACGTGGTGCACACCCTCATGAATTTCCCACCAAGCAGAAAAAAAAGAATTTGAAAAAGATAATCTCCATGAAGTTAGGAGAGTGTTACCTAAGCAGAATCACAGGGGATGCTGGACAAACACGGCAGGAAATGATGTCATCTAGCAATGAGGCAAGGCCCCCAGCGTCTTAGAGCTGCAAGAGATCTAAGCTGAAAATGAGCAGCGAGCAGGAGTCATCCGGAAGGAGGCAGCCAGGGAGAGGAATTTGCCAGGCAGAGGGAACAGCGAGTCCAAAGGTCTCGGGGCCAGAAGCCATGGCTCCTTGGAAGGGGCTGGGGAGAGAATGCCAGCAAGAGGACATGGGAGGGAAGGCTGCAGAGGCAGAAAGAGGCTGAAAATCAGGCTTATCGGCCACCATCATGGGGAAAGCACAAAACCGCAGAAGGAGCACAGTCAGATCTGCATTTTAGAAAGATCACTGAGGCATCAGGTGAGGGATGGATTTCAGAGAGCTGGGAGGCTGCTGTGGTCTACAGCATGGAGATTACTATGAACCATGCTAAGGGGTAGTTGTGGGAATGGAGACAAATGGATAGGATCAAGACTGTTTAAGAAGTAAGAAAATTTGGTGAGTTAGAAGGCTACCTAGCCCCACTCTGTGGAATATTAGGCAACCCCTTTCCAAGCCACACCAAACAGCACTGAGCCCTTTGCTGTGGGGCAGGTGACGAGGTGCCAGGTAGAGGGCTTTCCACTTGAACCTGCCTCAGGAAGTCTTCCAGCCACTCTGAAGCAGAGTGCTGCCTTCCGAGTCAGCCCAGAAGGCTCTGAGAGGCAGATACAGCCTCAGCTCCAACAGCATGACCAGGATGGCTCATGTGGCATAGGGCTGGGGACATGCGGCAATCCCACTGTGGCCTCAGCCCTGGCTCCACCTGGACTTTGCTGGGGTCTGATTCTCTGGCATGACCACAGCTGGTCCTTTCTCCGTCATAACTAGAACCTCAAAAGGGGCTCACCCCTGGGAGAAGACCCTGCCTCTTCCCCTGCCACTCTCCTCCCCTGCAGCCAGCCCCAATCATTCCCCTCTACAGCCACTTGTGAGGGGACCCCTGGTTCCATCCTGTTGGCCTTCACTTTCCACGTGGGGAAAGCCTAATGTCTTCTCTACAAGCAGCACCTGCTTTTCATCTCTTCTCTGCTCCCCTCCACTCTCTACACCCTCTAGTCACCTCCCCGCCATCCTAATTGGAAGTCTCACCCTATAGCTACGAAGGGACTATAAGAACAGACAGCATGATTTAGTGCCGGCCTCCAGCCTTCAGACAATCATAATCCGAGACATCATCTAATCCATCCCCGACAAGCGAGCAAGATTTGACTGGCAGATAGCATTATGATGAGGCTGTCGGACTCCAGGGGAATTAAATAGTCAAGTTCAAATCAGGGTTGACTAACTCCTAGGTATACATTTTGGGCAACTGACTTAAAACTCCCAAAGCCTCCATTTTACTTATGAAATGGAAATAACAACATGATAGAGACCTCAATATATTCAGAATAAATAATGTATGTGAATAATATAGCACATGATTAATAAATGCTAGTTATTATTACATAGGACCCTTTATTTGTAATTGTTTATTTTACTCATGGGAGTAAAGGGACCACAAGAGGCAATCTGAAGTAATTCCTCCTTAAAGCTTTCTATTCCTAGAATACACCAGGGAGAGAAATTCTACCAGGAAGCCATTGGTTAATATCTTTTCATGAGTGACTATCAGTTTATTAAGAAGACATGGACTGAAAAAAACAGCAATATAAATTCTGAATGTCCGCAGGAGATTCTTTTGTTAGATATTATCTATTGATACTCAGCACTATGTCTTCTCTTTAAAGTTATGCCCTGTATCCTAGGGGCTAGAAGCCTAGAAACTATGTCTTCCAAACTCTACTGTCAGCAAGGTTCTGATTTGAAATCTATTAATGAAAGCCACCCACATAAGATTTGGAAGGTGAAAGAGAAGAAGGTGCCATTATTTTCTTCCAACTGTGGCAAGTAGACTCAGTTGGCAGTTGGCAGACATGAGGTTACAGCAGCTTCTGGGCAAGCTCCCATCAATCACCTGCTTCCGTGCCACAGCCAGTTGGTTTCACTGACAGTAGAATCCTGAGATTCTAGCATTCCCCAATTCCTGAAAGTTGGCCATGGGGCTCCCTGACTCTCATCTCCCATGCCTTCCAAAGATTTTTGTAAGCATCAGATTTACTCTACTGAATTCTTTCCTGCTAAAAAAACTAAAGTGGGTTCTGTTTTTCCAAATGATACAGTCCCTTTATCCCTAAGCTTCACAGTATCAATCATAAAGTCATAGCAAAGAATGGACACAACTCATGGCCCAATGTTGGCCCGGCTAGCAAGCATCCTTTGTTACACTGATAGCTTGCTGAGGCCAGATGTCAACAAAGAAGAGAAATTTTTCCTGCTCTCTGTTCTATTTAAGAAAACTTTTTCTTTTACTCTCTGTTCATGGAACATGGCATAGAAAAATCGTGTTATTTATCCTGTTAAGGAAAAGTAAAAGATGATCTTGCCTGAGTGTACTTCTGGTTCAACGATGGAGATTCTTTGTGCAACTAATCACATCAAACAAAAGCAGTCTCTTACAGCTCAAGTTTCTCAAGGTTGACATAATCTGATAAATAAGGTAATTTTCTTCTAAGCAGACAGAGATGAAATGAGTTGAGAAGAAAATTCAGGGTCTAAGCCCCATGGATTTCCACACTATGGATTTCCTCTTCAACTCTCCCTTCATCTTTCTGTTGCTTTCTTCCTTTTATCACACTCCACCTGGCTGTATCCCCCTAAATCATCTCTCTCTGTCTTCTCTGCTCACTGGCTTTTGCGTATTATACTTGAGGAATATTCTTGTTTCTGCCCAAAGCTTCTCTTACTATGGAGTTAACAATGGTTTATTGAGTGCCCAACCCTGCGCTAGAAACTGGAGATGTGTGTGGGCAGAAGAAAGGGGGAACTGTTTAAAGAGCACAAGACACTGTCCACCTGTGTAATGCCTCCTCACTAAACTGTCACCCCCTCGAGTCTAAGAAGGATAATAATAAGAGGCACTAGAAGGTAGCAAAACTGTAGACACCAAGTGAGGGCTCCAGATGACTTTCATACCCCAGCTCACCATGGGACAAAGAAGACAGCTCTAGGAGTCCTTCTAGAGGAGATGGCTCTTAAATTTAAATAAACCCTCTTAACTTGAGATAGCACATAGGATGAAGACTTCTTATTCCAGCTCTATATTCAATCTAGTTGGTGACTTAGAACAAGTCATTAAACCTCTGAGATCATCTCAGCTAATGCCTTATGATGCAGAAAGAAACATGAGGCAAAGGGACATAGTATCTTTAAGACCCTATGACCCCCATCAACCCAGGGCCAAATTTTATGGGAATGTGTTTTTGAATCTTGTTAAAAATTAACTTAATTGATTAAGTTAAAATTAAATTAATTGGTTCCATTGATACAATTTCTGATCACTTGATTTAAGTGAATGATTAAATTAATTGACTTCTGGTCAATTTATAAGACGGAGTTCATGTGGGAAGTCCTCATCCTGCCCTAGACAGACAGAAATGATGGGTGATAAAAACAACATGAATACACTGATGGACCTGAAAGAAAGAAAAGAAAATGCCCTGATGCCAAGAACAAAGGGGAAACTCAAATCCAAAGGGCTGATCAGGAGTTGAAGAGGAACATACACAGTACCATCACAGCCAGTACACAGTTTCCAGCCTGTGTGCAGAATGTGACAGACCCTCTCTTCCTCCATACAGCTAGAAGCTAGAGAGGGTTAGCCCATGGGAAAGCAGACAGAAAGAAAAACTCAGCTCATTGCACAGGCATACATCACAGAAGCAGGCTACCCATTCTTCTCAGGTAGAAAAGGTCAACTATGAAAAATCAAAATTCTAGGATTGTTCACATGAGGTGTAACATTCCAGTTTGAACTTCCATGGGATGGGCTGTAAGAAAAAGGGAGGGAAGCTAAGAAAATGATTTTTTAAATAGTTCTAGAATCAGTGAAGCCTATAGGACCCTAATAAGAGTGAGAAAAGATAATCCACATAGACATCTGTATAACCTAGAACATTTAAGATCATTGAAAACAAACTCACTAAAGATGAGTTCAAACTGTAAAATTTATATAACGTATAAACATACAAATTATAATGAGAGGGTCATAAGATACAATAAGAGTAAATATTCCACTCAGGGATGAAAAGAGCTGGAAGAAGTATCACTCCCACACTTAAAATGAAAAAGATTTAGACTAATTTCTAATTCAAGATTTTTTTTAATGCAGGAGAGAGTTGAAGTCTCAGAACAACAACAAAAAAAAATAGAAAATAAAAAACCGTTGCTGGGGATGTAGAGAGATCGGAACCCTTGTGCAGTGTTGGTAGGATTGTAAAATGCTGTAGCTACTATGGAGAACAGCCCATGGAGGCTCCTCAAAAAAATTAAAAATAAAACTGCCATATGATCTGACAATCCTAACTTCCGGGTATCTTGAAAAGATATTGAAAAATGGGGCCTTGAAAAGATATTAGCAAACCCACATTGATTGCAGCATTATTCACAATAGCCAAGATGTGGACATGGACCTATATGTCCATTGATAAAAGAATGGATTTAAAATGTGGTATTATGGAAAAATATTTTATTCAGCCTTAAATAAAAAGGAAATTCTGTCATTTGCTACAACATGGATGAACCTTGAACTCACTATGCTAAGTGAAATAAGCCAATCACAAAAAAGATAAATTCTATATAATACCACTAATATGAGTTATCTAAAGTAATCAAATTCATAAAAACGGAAAGTAGAATGTGGTTCCTGGGAGAGTAGAGGAGGGAGAAATGGGAAGTTGTTGTTCAATGGGTATAGAGTTTTCATCATGCAAGATGAAAAGGTTCTATTACTAGAAATGTTATGAAACAATGTGCATATGGTTAACAATAGTGTAATGTATATTTAAAAAATGTTGAGGGGTAAATTCATATGTTTTTATCACAATAAAAAATAAAGATTTTCTTAGAGAAGTAAAAGCAGGAAATTCATTGCCAACAGATGTACTCCATAAGAAATGTTAAAGAAAGTTTTTCAGGCAGAAGGAATATGATATCAGATTGAAGCCTGAGTTTTCACAAAGAAAGAGCAATGGAAATGAAATGAATGAAGGCAAAATAAAATGCATTTCTTTTATCATTTTTAATTTAAGGCAATAATATTATTACTGAACTGTTGGTTTATAGTATATGTAAAAATATAACATATGGCAACAATAATACAAAAGATTAAAGGGGAAAATTAGAAATATAGTATTGTAAGGCGTTTATACTATACATATACTATACTAATATTAGGCTGCTTCATATGTAGTAAATATTATTATTCAAATAATATTATTTGAAAAAAGAATCTAGTTAATTATTAATATACATTGTAAACCCTAGGGCAACCACAAAATACATTTTTTAAGTGATAAGAATAATAATTCAGTAGAGGATATAAAATAAAATAATAAAAATCTGATCAAATAGCCCAAAAGAAGGCACAAAATGTTGGAGGAGGGAAGACAAAAAAGAAATGGAACTAAGAGTAAATAGCTAGCAAAGTGGTAGATTTTGATCCAACCTTACCAATAATCACATATAAATGTGAATAGACTAAACATTCCAGTTGAAAGACAGACTGTCAGATTGACTTTAAAAAAGAAAAAAAATAAATCCAAGACCCAACAATATTCTGTCTGCTATAAACCTACTTTAAGTATAAAGGTATAACTAAGTTAAAGGAAAAGTATGAGGAAAGATATTCTATGCAAACACTAAACCAAAAAAGCAGGAGTATTTGTATTACTATCTGACAAAGTAGATTTCAAAACAAAGAATGTTATCAGGAGCAAAAAGGGACATTACATAATAATAAATGGGTCAATTCTCCAAGACCATAAACAATTCTCCAAAATAAAACAATTCTAAATGAGTATGCACAGAATTATAGAGCTTAAAAATACATTAAGCAAAAACTGACAGAACTGGAAGGAGAAAGAGACACATCACAATTTTAGCTAGAGACTTCAACATTCTTCTCTCAGAAATCAACAGAACAAGCAAAAAGAAAATCAGTAATGATAATGAGGACCTGAACAACACTAGTGAAAACTAGACTTTACTGATATTTACAGAACACCCCAACCAAGGTGGAATATTTACCCAGATAGCTCATATTCTGGGTCATAAAACAAACCTCAACAAATCTGAAAGAATAGACACAATACAAAGTATATGTTCCAGCCATAAGAGAATTCAAAATCAATAACCAAAAGATATCTTTAAAATCCCCATATATTTGGATATTAAGCAACATACTTATAAATCAGTCATACATAAAAGAGGAGGTTTCAAAGTAGATTAAAATATTTTGAACTGAATTAAAATGAAAATATAAATTTGTATCACAAAAATTTGTGATATAATTAAAGTACTATTTAGAGAGATATTTATAACATTTAATGGCATATATTAGAAAATAAGAAGTCTCAAACAAATTACCTAATCTTCCTTTTTAACAAAGCAGAAAAAATAACTAAACTAGAATAAACAGAAGGAAAGAAATAGTAAAGAGCAGAACCAATACAATTGAAAACAAAAACAATAAAGTCAATGATAATAAAAACCTAATTATCTCAAAAGATCAATAAAATTGATAAACTTTTAGCCAGAGTGACCAAGAATTAGAGAAATAACCCCCATAATATTCTGAATTTTAAAATAAAAAAATGCAAAAAATAAAGAAATAAGATAAAATAAAATAGAAATTCATAGAAGCAGAGAATAGAATGGTGATTACCATAGGCTAGTGAGTCATAGGGGAATGGGGATTTGGTAGATGTTGGTCAAAGGATACAAAATTTTAGTTGAGGAAGAATAAATTCAAAAGATCTATTGTACAACATAGTGACTACAGTTAATAACAAATGTTGAATACCTGAAATATTTGAATACTTGTTGAATAGTTGAAAATTGCTAAGAGAGTATACTTTAAATGTTCTCACCACAAAAAAATGAGATGTGTGAGTTAGTGGGCATATTAACTTAATTTAGCCATTCCACAATGTATACAATACATCAAAACATGTTGTATACTATAAATGTACATTTTTCAATTAAAATAAATTATATAATTTAAAGGGGGTATTAAAAAGTTAACAACATCAAGAACAAAAGACCTAAAGCTAACAAGAGAGACTAAATGTTTTCTCACTATGATTGACAACAAGGCAAAGATATCATCTCTCCTCACTCCTATCCAACATTGTATCAGAAGTCCCAGCAATGAAATAATGTAAGAAAACAATTGAAATCATAAAGATCATAAAAGACAAATAAAATAATCCCTGTTCTTAGACTACATGACTGTCTTCATAAAAAATCTAAAAAAAAAAAAAACTACAAAAAATTTTCCTAAAACTAATAAATGAGTTTAACAAGGTATAAATTACAAAATCAACATAAAAATGTATTTCTGCTTCTATGCACTAGCAATGAACTCTTGGAATGTGAAATTAAAAAAAAATACCATTTATGATAGCATCAAAACAATAGGTATAAATCTAACAAAATATATTCAGATTCTGTGTAAGGAATCCTCCCCAACTCATTCTATGAAGCCAATATCACCTTGATACAAAATCCAGGAAAGGACACACAAAGAAAGGAAGAAAACTACAGACCAATATCCCTTATGAATATAGATGCAAAAACTTTTGACAAGATAATAGAAAACCAAATTCAACAGCACATCAAAAGATCAAGTGGGTTTTATCCAGGGATGCAAGGACAGTTCAACATATGCAAATCAATAAACATGATTCAGCACATAAACAGAAGCAAAAACAAAGACCATATGATCATCTCAATGGATGTAGAAAAAACATTCAATAAAATCCAGCACCCTTTCATGTTAGAAAACCCTCAACAAACTAGACATAGAAGGAACATGCCTCAAGATAATAAAAGCCATATATGACAAATCCACAGCCAACATCATATTGAATGGGGAAAAGTTAAAGGCATTCCCACTAAGACCTGCAACAAGACTAGGCTAGACACTGTCACCCCTTCTATTCAACATCGTACTGGAAGTCTTATCCAGAGCAATCAGACAAGAGAAATAAAGAGAGGGTATCCAAATTTGGAAAGAGGAAGTCAAACCATCCCTCTTTGCTGATACAATCTTGTATCTAGAAAATCTGAAAGACTCTACCAAAAGACTCCTAGAATTGATAAATCAATTCATCAAAGTCTCAGGTTACAAAATCAATGTACATAAATCAGTAGCATTTTTGTATATCACTAACAGTCAAACTAAGAGTCAAATCAAAGACTCAATACCATTCACAATAGCTACAAAAATAAAATAAAATACATAGGAATGTACTTAACCAAGGAGGTGAAAGATCTCTACAAGGAGAACTACAAAACTTTGATGAAAGAAATTGCAAATAACACAAATGGAAAAACATCTCATGCTCATGGAGTGGTAGTATCAACATTATGATAACACACCTTACCCCTGTCAAAATAAAAAGTCAAAAAGCAATAGATGCTGGTGTGGACACAGAGAGAAAGAAATATTTATACACTGTTGATAGGACTGAAAATTAGTGCAACCTCCATAGAAAACAGTATGGAGATTCCTCACATTCTTCACACTATACATACACATACACACCATAGAGTACTACTCAGGCATAAAAAGGAATGAAATAATGTCTTTTGTAGCAAATTGGATGGAACTGGAGACCATTATCCTAAACAAAGTATCTCAGGAATGTAAAAACAAACACCACGTGTACTCTCTAATAATTGGGAGCTAATCAATGGGCACACACAGGCACAAGAGATGTAAGGGTCATTGGAAATCAAGAAGTGGGGAGGAAGAAGGGTGAAAATTTACCTATTGGATATAATGAACACTATTCTGGTGATGGACACACTAAAAGCCCTGACTTAAGTATTATAAAAAGATATAACATAAACATTTATACCCCCTTAATATTTTTGAAATAAAAATTAAAGATGGATGACAAATATATGAAAATATTTTCAACATTATTAATAATTAGAGGAATGCAAATAAAACCACCATGAGAAATCACTATATACCCATTAGAATGTCTAAAACCAGAAAAAAACTAGCAATACCAGTCACTGATGAGAATACAGAGCAACTCAAATGCTCACAAAGAAGTGTTAGTTGGATTGCAAAATGTTATAGCCACTTTAGAAGTAGTTTGGTAGATCCTTGTAAGCTTAAGCATACACCTGCCATATGACCCATCAATCCTGTTCCTAGGTATCTACCCAAAAGAAATAAAAACTTATGTTCACATAAAAAATCTCTATGCAAATGTTTATTACAGCTTTATTCATAACTTCCCCAAGCTGGAACAACACGGATGTCCTTTAGCTGATGAATGGATTAACAAACTATAGTACATTCATACAATGGAATACTATTCAGCAATAAAGGAACATGTCAATTTGTGGAACATATATTAATCTTCAATGTACTTTGTTACATAAAAGAAGCCATGCCCCAAAAGCTACATATTAAACAATTCCATTATATAACTCTCTGGAAAAGCCAAATTTATAGGAGCAGAAAAGATATCAATGGTTGCTTGGGCTTGGGTGCTGGAGACAAAGTTGGTATAAAAGGACAGAGCAGGGAATTTCAGGGATGATGGGCCTGTTCTGTATGGAACTATGGTGGTAGGTACATGATTGAAGATTTGTTAAAATCCATAAGTACTGCACACCAAAAATAATGAATTTTACTGTATATGAATTTTTAAAAATCAACCAGCATGTGAGGGGAGGGGAGTTGAAAAGCACACTATGACAAATCAATGTAACCACATTTCAAATTAACCTCATACCAGCCCTGAAGGACATATGGAAGAAAGAAGCTGAGTTAGGTAACTCTGGAATGCAATGTATGTTGGTAGTACCCTAAAGTTAAACAAGTAGGTAAATATTAATATGCTGTACATAATGAAAGCCAGTTTCTCACTGTGTAAGAGAAAGAAGTTACAAGTAAGTAAAGGAAAGGAGGGCCAGAGTGAACCTTATGGTGCTGGATTAGAGTGGGATGTATCAACATGAACTCAACATTTTTTGTAGTATTAGAGGGGAGGGAGGGAGCTCTGTGTGTGTGTGTGTATGAATTAGTATACACATGTATTTTTCCTGGTCTGCTGAGACAAAGATGCCCTAGTTGCAGGTTGCACACCTAGCACCTAGCACCCAGAACTGAGTTTCTAAATACCATTCTCCAAAAAACTAAAGGGCTTCTTGGAGAACAGGTTGATTCCACGGTTGACACAAGACATGCAAGATGAGTTTGGTTCTTCTTCTCCTATCAGGAAGAAGTGCTTGTTGAAAGAGCACAGGAGCCAACAGGAAAGAATTCTTAGTAGCCAAATTAGAATGACTTGAGCAACAAAATAAATAAGGGTAGAATTGAATTATGCCCCCACCTAATAAAATAAATCTCCATGGGTCCATATTAAGACAGAAAGTGGGGTGGAGGGGTAAAGAGGAAAAGAAAGGGAGGAGAAGGCAGAGGGAGTGGGGAGAGACAGAAAAGGGGAAGGAAGGAAGGAAGGAAGGAAGGAAGGAAGGAAGGAAGGAAGGAAGGAAGGAAGGAAGGAAGGAAGGAAGGAAGGAAGGAAGGAAGAAGGAAGAAAGGAAGGAAGGGAGGGAGGGAGGGAGGGAGGGAGGGAGGGAGGGAGGGAAAAACTCTTCCTTATAGAATAATTTTAATTTGTAAATGCAGATGGAATGAGGGAAATAGAAAAATCACCCTTAAAACACCAAAATAATAATTGAAGCAGGCAAGATCCACAAAAGGATGCTAAAATGAATGAGGGAAAGTCTAGGCAGAAACCCAATATTTACATAGTCTCAAAGTCTCTCCCTCAAAATGCTTAGTAATTACAAAGGGGACTGTGGTAACTTTACTACGAAGAATCCTGGCAGACACCACTTTAACCAAGGGATCAAGGTCAACGTCGTCAATAGTGTGTATCCTTATCGTGTCCTCCCTGGTACGAGGCACTGAGAAAGGCACGTCAGTTCTGTGGCATCCCTCCCAGCAGTACGGAAGCTCAGTCTAGTCATAAGAAAAATCAGACACACCCAACTAGGGGACAGTCTACAAAATAACTGACCAGTGCTCTTCAAAATTTTTCGGGTCACCAAAGACAAGGAAAGACAGGAATTGTCACAGATTGAAGGAGATTATGGAAATATGGAACCAAACACCATGTGGGATCTCAGCTTTGATCCTACAACAGAAAAAGGGCTTCCAGTGGAAAAACAGGTAAAATCTGAATAAATTCTGCAGTCTAGTTAATGAGATTGTACCAAGGTTCATTTATGAGATTATTGTTCTATAGTTATGTAAAATGTTAATACACAGGGAGGCTGGGTGAAGGGTTTATAGGCCCTCCCTGTAATATTTTTGGAAATTTTCTGTAAGTCTAAAATTATCTAAAAATAAAAAGTTAAAATAGATTAAGCAGAACATTTTTAACACAGTTATTGTAAAGCCTTTTTCAAAAAGATAAATGTAAGTATAGAAGCTCTGAGTCAAGAAAAGGATAATTTGGAAAAAATAGCAGGTTTTAGATATATTTAAAAATGGAATTTTATGAAATAAAAATATAATCATTGAAGTTTAAAGAAAAAGAGAAAAGAAACATACATGACTAGTTAAACTATAGAAAAAGACAACCAAAGAGAGAACCAGCGAATGGGCATTCAATACATAAAGTTTACTCAGAATGTTGCATAGAGAGACAGCAGATGGGGAAAGTGAAGAAGTAGTTAAGGAGTACAGAAGGAAGAGCAAGAAGTAAGGAAAACAGATAATGAAGGAAAGACTACATCCAAAGATAGAATAGTAGAGAATTTTCCAGGATAAAAGAGAGATTCCTAAAACTCAAAAATCATTAGTGATGAGAGGAATAAATTTAAACAGTTTCAGAATTGCTAACCAATACTCTTCTGAGAAACAAATTTATCAGAGTACTGTGTTAGTATGCGATTATTGTGCATGTTTTACTAGACACTCTACATACACACTGCTTTCCAAGGTTACTCCGATAGGCTCCTTTCTTCCCTTCAGTGGGACTATGTATTCGATTCAAATCAAGTAGATTCTCTTGCCCTGGTCTGCATTCCAACTCTCCCCCCAACATACATACATACACCCTGGTTTATCTTTTTTAATTTAAATTATATTCTTTGTGGTTCATACTTCTATGCATTTTAAGAAATGGATAATGGTGTACCCAAAACCATAGCTCCATACAGAAGAGATCTCTCTGATGTAGGGACTATTATTATCCCCATTTTACATATGAAGAAATGCAGGGAAAACAAGTAAGTAACTTTCCCTGAGATCATGCAGCCAGTAAGCAAAGAGCTGGACTTTTGCTTGGGCATTCTTGGCTCCAGAATACCAGCTAAAAAATTCCATGCTACCCTTGGATTTCCACACTCTGCCCAAGTCTGTCTGAACATTTGATCTCCAGAAACCCTGCCACCAAGGGATCCCAAAGGTGTATCTGCTGGAATCCACCAGTAGGAGCATGTTGAGAGCCAGATCCCGGGAAAAGAGACCTGAGGACAAAAACAGCACCCCTTTCAAACTGTCAAATAGATTGGGACTGGGAAGTAGGAAGGAGTCAGATCTTGACTTCTAGCTTCAGAGTTACTGAGGATTAGTTTAATCCTCTAGCCTGTGAACCTTTGAAGGCACAGATCACACGGTCTTCATCTCTGTATTCCTAGTACTTAGCACATGGCAGGTGTTTAGTCCACACTTGTTGAATGAATGCAGGTAGAGACAAATAAAAGATTATACATTTAAATAGGAAGAGGTACCAGAGTTGAGTCATGGGCCATAAGATATGCCCCCTCTTTCAAATGACATTCTACACCCTTCCCATCATATGGGAAGTCCTAGACTCCAATCCCCACTGATCTACCAATGGGGTTTCAGATATCAGGGTCCCCCACACCCTGCATGGGCTATAGACATGCCTGACCTGTCAGACAAATTCTAGATGATGACATAGGGCTTCGTGTTTCTCTGTAGCCCTTCCAGCAACATGGAGCTATGTAGCAACGCGAGACAACGTGAAGCAAACATGTGGATGGATGGATGGATGGATGGATGGATGGATGGATGGATGGATGGATGGATGAATGGACTAAAAGACTCCATTAAATTTTAAATAAACAGCTACACTTGTACAGGATTTTTCCCCTCCTTTATAGCCACATCCCCAAGACCCAACACATTGCCTTACAATTATTGATAGTTTCTCAATAAATATCTGTTGAATAAAAGAGAAATGAAAAAGAAGCAGCTGACAAGCAGTCTTCCTGTACCTAATGCTGAAAAGTAGAGCATTTGCAGCTTGTCCATATACTTACATAAGTTTCAGTCTTGTGCTTCAGCTTCTTGAACAGTTTCTACTAATATTTTGTGAGGAATTTCAAAGACCAGCTCCTTCTAGGCTGACTTTTTGCATATATGGCCCATATAAGTTGGGAATAAGCTAGAAAGCCTATGTAACCTACAAGTTAAATAGGCTGCCTAAAGCCCTAGTAAAATAATGCAGACCTCAGGAGACAGGATTTCTCCAAGGGTCTCTAAGAAGATCTGCTTGGATAACTTCAACTTACTTCATCCTGCGCATAAGAATCTGCAGGCAAAGATGTTGAGGCCCAGCTCTCCTTACACGATCTGAAGATGGAGCACTGCTAAGTCCATCCAGGGAGGTGCTCACCAGAGCAACTTGTCCTGGATTAGCATGGAAAGGCAGGCAGCCACGGGCTGTGGTGGCAGAGGCCCTGGGCATGACTGCGTGTAACAGAAGCATATGTTTACCATGCATCACTTCCTTTTGTCATGTTGGGTTCTGGGGAGACGAGGGCAGATTCTATTCCACCTTGCAGCACAGTCTTCTATTCATTTATTTCCCAATAACTGTTTATGCAGGATCAGGCTTACTGAGTCAACAAGAGCATCGCGCTATCCTTGAAACCATTGTGAATATGCTCAACTTAAAAATAACTGGACTGTTCCTTGGTCCCCTGGGCATTCCCTGAAGAACTCCTGGCAAGGAGAGAGGGTCTGCTCTTCAGGGGCAAGAATTTATAAGAGGAGACTGCATTTCATACATCATTAAATTATTTCTGTAGCAGTGAGCTTTCTCTTTAGGGCATGCAAGACCACAGTAAACAGCCAAGCTTTGAATAAAGTGCTTCGTAGAGACAGCATGCAAACACTGACCCTTAGAATTTGAAAATTCAGATTGAAGGCACTCTGCCTGTGGTGGTGAACTAGGGCTTTGTTAGCAAAACTCAGTTTCAACATTTGCCCAAACCCACCAAGCACACTCCCATGAATCATTCGTGCCAACTCTGCAGAGACCATCTGCCATGGGAGCTGGTGTATTTCTTGTAGAGAGTTGCCCTGGGAGCTATTTGTCCTGTCACTGTTCTCTCACCCTCTACCAGAGGAGCATTTTCTTCCCTGGTCCTGGGGAAGACAAGCCTGTCTCAGAACAGTAGGTGGCTCATAGGCAGAGGGAACACAGGACATGTTCACAGGTGCTAAAGTCACTACCAAGCACACAGCAGGGCCAGGAAGGCAGAGGGCTTGCCCTGTCACCGTCCACTAGCCTGGGTGCATGGAACAGCTGTGTCTCGAAGTCGTGCTGGTCACTCTCTATCCACCTCCTGGGCACCATTCTCCGCCCCTCTCCACCCCGGGAGGTGCAGGAACTGCATCGTCAGGGCTCCCTTGCTGCCTTTCTTCCTGTGGGCATGGAGATTAGAGGGTGGGAGGGGCAGAGGATATACTTCCTCCCTGCTCTGGGTACAAGGCAAAGGCTGGCCTCCTTGCCTCCCTCCACACGTCAGTCCCTGCTGGGCAGATTCCTCTCCACACCCAGTGACACTCTTCCCTCACCCTGACTCAAGCCTAGAGACGGTAAAGGCTCCCTGCTCCTGCTTGTCGCTGGGTGCTGCAACATCCCTCGCTGAGCCTCAAAACCCTGCCCCTCGCTCTGTCAGTCTTCCCCTCACCAAACCGTGCATGCAGAACCATTTTTCCAGACAAGTCTGGCTGGTAAAGAGAGGCAATAGAAAGGGCATTCGCCTTGGACTAAGGAAGCCAAGTTCTGACGCTGCTCTGCTTCTGCTGTGAGACCTTGAGCAAATCATTTCACCTCTCTGGGCCCCGGCTGGCTCATCCTCAACATGAGGAGGCTGAGTGATCCAGGAAACCCATGCCACCCTCTGGGCCTCCCTCATTTTCACACAGCCCCCAGCAGTCTCTGGGGTGTCCCTCCAGAACCCCAGGGCTCTGAAGGGCTGTGTTTGAAAGCTAGACATAGTAATCATTCTTGTTCTTTTAATGACTTTTTGTATATGAAGATTCGATGATCTTCTCTGGACAGTTTACAAAGTGACTGTGATAGCAACTGACTAAGAGAGGCTGTTTAGGGATTTACGAGCTACTCTGGAGGAAGATGCTGGAACACCAACTATGCTCCAGACCTGTCCCCCCACACCCCTGAGGCAAGGAGGCCAGCCTTTTTCTTGTATGTTCATGTCATCGGCCATGCCTGTGGCCTGTCGGAGGCAGGGCAGGTGGTCCCCTCTCTGTGAGGAGGTGACTGCACCTCCTGCCAGCACTGCAGGGGCTGGGATGAAGGGGTGGGGCCCAACAGCAGCCACTGCCCTGCCCCTCCTGCTTCCCAAGCACCTTTGCTTTCCCAGCGCTCTCCCCTAAATCAGGCATGTCTGACAGTGACACTTGACAGGTAGTAGACAGTACATTGGCGGTAACTGAGGGTCAGAGAGGCGTTTCCCAAAGGCCTATGGCCAACAAGGCGGGAGCTGGGACCAAACTCCACGCCTTAAGTGTCTTTTCCAGAACATATATTCAATTTACGTAGATGATTAAACTAAATGACTGGCTTCGCGTTTGGAGTGAGGCCGAGCTTCGCATGTTTGCATTCATGATGAAAAGCGTGTCCCCTGGCTGCGCTCCATATCGGTCACAAGCCTACCCTGAAATGAAGACAACTCTCCGGGAACCTTGACCTCTTATCTGCACTTTCCCACGTGCTGTCGTGAATGCAACCTCACGTGGGTGGGGCTGCACTGGCCAAGGTCACGCAGATGTGTGCCCCCCACCCCACCCCAAGTCTGTTCTAGAGTTCATGTCCCTTGATTCTCGGCTTGGTGCTGTTTCCGCCCCCCTCACAGTCCTCAGCCATTCGAGAAACATGTGCAGAGCCCTGCTTCGGGTGGCCCAGGCCAGTGCTAGGAGCTGGGTGAAGGAACGACGGTGAGCAAGGTCCGGTCCCCGCCCTCGAAGGAGTTCAGAGGCTGGTGGAAAAACTGATGTACCAACCAGAGCAGAAGCCCAAAGCAATTGCTGTGAAGAAGAATCACCCCGGTGTGCCGGGACACAGAGGAGGAGCACGCAGTCTTTTTCGGGGACACTGTGAGAGCTGAGACTGGAAGTGTCTGGGGGTGACTGGGTGTCCGCCAGGCCAGAGCACTGCAGGAGGAAGCGGCATTTAAAGGAAGAGAAGGTGCTACCTGGGCAAAGGCCTGAGCAGGCATGACACCCATGCATCGCTCAGCGTGGCAGGTGCATCCAGGGTAGGGCCATGCCGGGATGAGCAGGGCACCAGGACAGGGGACACTCTCTAGATCCATATGAAGAGCAGTGACTTCCTAGGGAGGGACCCACAGTGGTATTTGGGCTTCAGAGGTCTCGGAGGATTTCAACGTGGGCCGCAGCTGTTTACTCTTGGCAAGACCTTGTGCAATGACTGCCCCACCTAGAAGCTCAGTATCTGAGCCTCTCCCAAAAGGAAGGAGAACAATAACAACAATAATAATAACACTTAACTAGAACAGCTGCCAGATGTACAGCACTTAGCATGCCGGGCGCCAGAATGAGCCTGCCCTAGCATTATGAATAGAGTCAGAGTTTTATTGCAACTTTTGTTTGACTCTTATCTCACTCTGTGAGATGAAGATGTGAATGTGCTTTTAAAAAAAATGGAGCGACCCCACTATCACAGCCAGTCAGGCTCTGTTCCCTCTGGAAGCTGCTCAGAGCCCAGCAGGATGAACTCACCTCTGGGTCTCTTGCACCCAGCTGGGCACCCACCCTCCCCTATCTGGGAGTCACTGAGGGTTTCCTGAGTTTTGTGCCTTGCCTCCCTGGGGAGCCTGGGGCTCTTGGGACCGGGAAGCACATCTACACTCTTCACACCACCCACAGCTGGCTACACTGCACACGTTGAAGATGTTGAATAAACAAAGACAGACGGAGGCAGCTCTCTTCTCCACCCCAAGCACAGCTACAGGGTACAAGCTGTGCGTGCCCTTCCTGACAGCTTGTCTGTCCAGCGCGTCTCCCCAGGAGGGAGAGCGATTGATTCCCTGGCATCTTACTTTCCCCATGATCAATGTCTCCTGACATTTGTCAGACTCCAACACCTCCCCTGCTGCCCTTCAAGGGGTGGGCTCTCTCCATGGAAACTGTGAACACAGCCCATCTGAAAGGAGATGGCTTTTTTTCTTTTTTTTTCCCCTCCACTTTTAAGTGGAGAAAACTCAAGTCAAAGGAAACCTGAGAGAAGTGGAGATAAACTACAACAGAGAATGGAAAATGCAAGGTGCAGGAGTTCACAGGCTGGATGTTCTCAAAGAGCCAGAAGGTGGCCGAGTGAGGGGCCAGAGTTAGCAGCTCGCTACATGCTAACTTTAATATGATAAAAAGCTGTGAGCTTCTCTCCTACCCCTGACAGAGTTTAGAATTCCACCTTAGGGAGTCATACCTATGGATTCTGAATATTTTTTCATCTCGAGAGTCTTCTGTCCTCTGCCAATAGCCAGGGAAGAGGGGCATTCAACAAAATACTCTTAGCAGCCAAGATCTCAGAAATAAATTAATTTAGCAGAAGCTGCTGATAACTTGGCCCCATGAGACTGGGACTGCAATATGGACTGTGGGGAGAGTGAGACTCCAGGTGGGTGGAAAGATCAGAAGATGGGGGATGTCCAACTCACTCTAACAACTAAGCACCCATCCTATGCCAAATGCTTAACATGCACAATGCACAATCACTGCCACCCTTGTAAGAGCAGATGTTATTTCCCCTATTCAGATAAGACATCTGAGATGCAACAAGGTGAATTTAGTTAACCAAAGTCATTGTCTTAGTCCATTTGTGTTGCTATAAAGGAATACTCAAGGTTGGATAATTTATAAAGAAAAAAGGTTTATTTGACCACAATTCTGCTGGCTGGAACTCTTGGCATCTGGAGAAAGCCTCAGGCTGCTTCCATTCATGGGGAAGGTGAAAGGGAGCCACAAGTGCAGAGATCACATGGCGAGAGAGGAAGAGAGAGAGTGGAGGGAGGTGCCAGCCTCTCTTAACAACAAGCTCTCATGGGAACTAGTAGAGTGAAAGGTCACTCATCACCATAGCACCAAGCTATTCAGGACAAATCTGCCTCCTAGACCCACACACCTCCCCCAGTCAGCTCCACCATCAACACAGGGGATCAAATTTCAACACAAGGTTTGAAGGGACAAACGTCCGAACTATAGCAGTCATGTAGCCGGGCCAGCGCAGGGCTGGGATGCTCCCTGCTACTGAACATAGCATCACATGGGAGCTTGATAAAACAGAATTACTGGCTCCATCTTTAGAGATCCTGATACAGCTGGTCAGGGTTAAAATTCAGGTATCTGCATTTTTAACCAACACCCCAAAGTGGCCCCAGTGCTCGTGGATGTCAAAGTTGTGGTTTATAACATGAGCTTTGGAAAACCACCTGGCTTAGAAGCCCAGCCCTGTGACACTGAAGAAGTCACTTCAGTTTTCAAAACTTTAGGTTCTCCATCTATAAGATGACAGGGTACACACCACCTGGGCTCACCATGAGGTTTAAAGGGGATAATTGAGTAACAGTGCCCAGCACGGGCTCGCCCCTACCGTTTTGGGGGCAAGAGTAAAAGCAGAGACCCCAGGTCTGCAGCCCTCTCGCCTTTACTCTCCTCTTCCCTCCCAGTTCCATTCTACAGCCCAGGACCTTGCACTGTCAACTATGGACATCCCTGGCCACATTCTAAACTTTGTCCACACTCCCTGAAAACAACCTCTCCCCCACAGCCAGCTCTGGGCCTGGGAGTACAGACTGGCAGTGTGGGCTGACCTTGACGGTATTGACCCAGGGGAGAGGCCTACTTGGGAGAAACATCTGGGCAGGGAATTCTAGCGTTCCCGGTACTAAAGCTTAAGGTGGGTACAATCCAAGAGCCCCAGAATCAAAGCCAGTCACCTGCCTCCTCTTTCGTTTCAACATGACAGATGCCACTGTGTCCTTCATCAAGGACTTCCTGGCAGGTAGAGTGGCCATGACCATCTCCAAGACCACAGTAGCATGCATCTAGCAGGTCAAGTTGTTGCTGCAGGTGCAAGCATGCCAGCAAGCAAATCACTGCAATAAACAATGCAAGGGCATTATAGACTGCATGGTCTGTACCCCCAAGAGGCAGGGAGTCCTGTCCCTGCATGGTAACCTGGCCAATGTCATCAGATATTTCCCTATCCAGGCTCTTGACTTTGCCTTCAAAGATAAATACAAGCAGATCTTCCTGGGTGGTGTGGACAAGAGGACTCAGTTTTGGCACTACTTTGCAGGGAATCTGGCATCAGATGGGTAAAGCTGGAGCTAAAAGGGAATTCAGAGGCCTTGGTGAGGGCCTGGTTAAGATCTACAAATGTGATAGGACTAGGGGCCTGTACCAAGGCTTTAATGTGTCTCTGCAGGGTATTATCGTCCACTGTGCTGCCTCCTTTGGTCTCGATGACTCCACAAAGGGCCTGCTTCCAGATCCCAAGAATACTCTCACCATCACCAGTAGGATGATCGCTCAGTCTGTCACTACCATTGCTGGGTTGACTTCCCATCCATTTGACACTGTTCACCGCCACATGATGATGCAGTCAGGGCACAAAGGAACTGACATCGTGTACATGGGCACTCTTGACTGCTGGAGGAAGACCTAATGTGATGAAGGGGCAAAGCTTTGTTCAAGGGTGCATGGTCCAGTGTTCTCAGAGGCACGGGTGGTGCTTTCTGCTTGTCTTGTACAGTGAAATCGAGAAGTACGCATTAGTTATTTCCTAGTTTCTCCCTGTGAACCGGCTTGTTGTATTATGTAATGTATCTTGAACGTTCATGACAGACTCATGGCTATTATCAATGGCAACTATTTGCTGGTTGAAAATGGGAAGCAATAATATTCATCTGATCAGTTTTCTCTTAAAGCCATTTCCATGACAATGATGGGACTCAATTATATTTTTTATTTCAGTCACTCCTGATGAATAACAAATTTGAAGAAATAAAAATATCTAAAATACAAAAAAAAAAAAAGGTGGTCACAATCCACTGGGCCACAGACACCACACCTCTTGGGGAGGGCACAGTGGGAAGAGAACCAGAGTGGGGTCTTCCAAACCTCAGGGTCCTCCAAACCTCAGGGTCCAAGCAAGGGGCCCTACCAGCATGGGTCCAAGGACAATCCTGAAAGGCAAAGGGTTAGCTCACTCAGGTGCCAAGAAGACACGTAGCTTTTGCTAGGCCTGGCAATGGGATTGATCTTGGTGCCACTATTGCTGAGCTCATGATTTTTCCCAAACTTGAAGCCAAAGACCAAGGCCCATGGCACCTCTCACAGTGACACAGTGCTGACCATGGGTCTCCAGGGACCCTGAATCCTCTCTGCAGCTACAGAAGGAAGGGCTGGGGCAGCAAGGGTGGATGGCCAGCAGGTGATCACTTGGCAGAGACACTGCCACCAAGCCCCCTGGGTGGGCTAAGTGGGGCTGGGGTCCTCCTCCTGCCTTTCAACCCAGCCCTGGAACCAGGAAACATGGTGAACTTAGCAGGGAGACTCTCTCCTCTTCTGTGTGTCTCCCAGAGAATGGCAACTCGGGGCTTCATTCTGACAGTGAAACCATGCCATGTGTCACAGCAGCCATAGCTGCAGGCACAGGGTCCTGCAGGAGGCAGAGGTAGCATCTGAGCAGCTGGCTTCCCCTAGGGACAGGAGAGGGGCCCTGGCTCAGGACAGGAAAGGCATGAGTAGCTTTCTTCTTCTCTCTCTGGACTCTCTAACCCTAAACCTACCAAACAATAAATATAAACCACCTGACCTCAATTTAACTCTTAAAACACTTAACTGTACTCTCTCACATGTACTTTTATCTTCTCAACAGCCTTGTGAGGAGGGTGGCAAGGTGGCCATCCCTGTTTTATGGATGAGTAACTGAGAAATAAGAGAATTATCACAACTATGGCACAGATCACTTTTTACCTTATAAGGTTTGGAGGTAGACAGATCTGTGTTCAAATCCACACTGTGGTGCTAGAACCTGGAGCAAGATATTCACCTCCCCCAAGCTCAGCTTCCTCATCTGTAAGATGGAGAAATATGCGCTTCGAGGATTACAAAAATTAAAGGCAATGCTATGCGAAAATCAATTAACACAGTTGCCTGTCACTATTTACCCTGTAACACTGGGAGCCCAGCTTATGCCTCCGGCTAACTTACAAGGCCCGTGATGAGGCCACGATCCACGTTCATTTTCAGATCTGCCTTCCTCTAGAGCTGAGCACAGTGCCTGGGTCATAGTAAGCATTGGATATATGCTTCAAGAATAAGCAAAACAACTTAAACACAAATGAGAAGGACAGACAAAAGATTAATCCTTAAATCCACAATACTCTGATCTAAGCAAAGCCCAATCAGTCGAGCCGCCAGGTGAAAGGGCAACACCAGCAAACCCTAGTTCCAAGGCCAAATTCCTTCCAAGGCAGACTATTACGTGTCAGCCTCGATCCAGGCTCCACCCAGGGTGGAGAGGGGACAGGAGAAGGAGGTTTGAGGAGGATCTGGGAACACAGTTGACATTAAATGACTCATTTCCAAAGGCTATCCAAACCACATTCAAACCATATAGAAGATCGTATAGATAAAATATATTTTTTTCATGCATATGTACATATATAGTTTCCCTGGACAGTTTGACAACCCCCTGGGGGCCCACTTTATGAGAGGGAGGCTATTTTCAGCCAGACATGTTAAGAAACAGAGTCTGGTGCGGACCTTGGCGTGCGCCTCTGTTGCTCAGAGGCCCAGGGGGAGGGGGGGGCCTTCCCACTGGAGCCTTTAAAGTGGTCTGGCCACAGCCTCCCCTCTGCCTCATTGAGAGCGGGGCCGGGATTCTAAGCCAGGAAAAAGTTCCCAGAAAAGAGATGGGTCATGAAGGATGAGGGCCAGAAAACTGGAGGAAAGATCAAGTATTTAAAGGAATCCAGGGAATGAAGTGACTTTGTTTGCTCAACGAATTAATTTCGGGAGCACACACATTCATTCCCCCTCACGCCTGCGCTAGGAACATCTCCATATTAGCACAGAAGCAGGATGACACTTGATTCAGGGGGACCCATATTCTTCCCAGTGTGCATCCAGCAAATCTGGAGCAAGACTGAGTGGCGGCGAGAAGGCTCAGGGGGATCCTCCCCAGCAAGCAGCCCTGTCCCCATCCCACTCTCCCAAGTGCCCTGGGGGCCTCCTTAAGCATGAGCCTGCTGGGTCCAGGCCTCCCGAGTGGCCCTCCCCACTCTGCACACCCACAGGCATCACCCGCAGTGAAAGCATCTGAAGCATCTGGTCGTGGCCATGTGTGCACATGTGCATGTGGTGTGTGTGTGCACATGTGTATATAGGGGGGAATATCTTCCAGGAGGCTCCTGTTTCTCTGTTAACAAGAAGTGGGGTGCACGGCCTGGCCTTCTGCCCTGAATAAATTGCAGGGCCCCAGATCCTGCTGCAACCCTTCCTACCTGGATAGCCCTGTCTGCCAGGCCCACTATGCTCAGAGCATCCTCCCGGCCAGTCCCATCCCTGAGTTCCATCTGTGCTCCTCTCCCAACTGAGCCTCTGGATCCTTCCAAAGAAATATACCAAGATTTGGTGTGGGAAAGCAGCAGAACCTGAAAGGAGAATGGGAAATAAAAAGGGAAGGAGGAAGGGGGGAAGGGAGGGAAGGAACAGAACATTTCTTAAGCATCCTAACAACTCCACAAAGTAGGCCATTTTATGCCCCATTTTACAGACAAAGAGGCTAAATTCCAGAGAGATTAAGTCACTATCAAGATCACACAGCTGGTCAATGCCAGAGCTGACAGTTTAACCCATGACTTCCTGTCTTGAAGTTCACATCCTAAACATTTTCCCAAAAAGTCAAAAATGAATTCATTTCTAAAATTGTTGGAAATTAGTAAATTCCCTAGGAGTACCGAAATCATGAAACCCCACAGAATATTATAAGAAGAGGGAGAAAGAGAGACCAAGGATGAGGCACACAGAGAAAAAGCCACATGAAGACACAGAAAAAAGGCTGCCGTCTGCAAGCCAAGGAGAGAGGCCTCAGAAGAAAGCAGACCTGTGGACACCTTGATCTTGGACTCCAGCCTCCAGAACTATAAGAATATAAGTTTCTGTTGTTAAAGCCACCACCCCACCATCTGTTGCATTTTGTTATGACAGTCCTAGCAAAGTAATCCACTGAGTGAGACAGCTCTGAGAGTGAGGTCCGGAGAGGAGAAGGCAGGGGAAAGGAACAGGACGACATTGCATCTGGAGCAGCAATGAATGGCTGGTGCTGTTGGAAAAGGAGAGCATGGCTTCCCTGCATTTTATCCTCAATCAGTGGCATCTGCATGAGAAACAAGATCGCTTAGGCAGGGCACACCTGGGGCCTGCTTCTCTCACTAGCTTGAAAACTAAGCAGCTCCAAACCAATCTCTCTCAGATAATGTATACTTCCCGCTGAGCCAAATAAGGAGAGAGCTGCAAAACGGGCACCCCACAGCCCACACAAGGCTGCTTTCCTTCTTGAGGGGCTCCCAAGCAATGGAAGCCAACATGAAAATGAGGCTTGCAATTTTCCAGAACGACTGAAATGGGTGACAGGTGTGAGTAATGAGTCATTAGGATAAGAAGGAAAGGCCAAGACAGTTCATTCAACAGAGGAACAGATGAAATGAAGGTGCCTCTTTCAAAGGAACAGAATCAAGCAAGGAATATCTTCTACCGTGATTCCATAAGACATGCTTGGATGCTTGGAAATGTAGAAAGAGCCATGTCAAGGTTCATACCCTTTACCCAGAAATACTATTCCAAGGTTTGTCTAAAGGAAATCAGTAAACTGAAGCAAAAAGCATATTATATGAAAAAAGACATTTATTTTATAGCATTGTCTAGAATGGCCCAAAACTGGAAATAGCATGTCAAGCAAAATGAAAGTGAGTCATAGAGGTTTGTATTTGCATTTACAGACTATTGTCCAAACATAAAAATGACAGTTCTAAAGATTACGTAGAAATATGAAATAATGTTTATCTTATAATTTTAGGTGAAAAACGTAATTTCTATATATTGAGTACTTACTGTGAGCTACCAATGTATAAACATTCTCTCTTTCCATCCTCATAGAACCTTATGTGTGGGGAGGGTGCTATTACTACCCTCATTATATAGATGGGAAAAGTGAGACAAAGTTGCTTATTAATTTTCCTTAGTTCACACAGTTTCCTTAGTTCACACAGAGCCAAACTAATCTAAATGGTATCAAAACTATGTCTGTTTATTCAAAATGCTATAAAAACCCTAGACCCCAGAGGATAACAAGCAAAGGTAAAAAATATACATGCATGTAGAACCAGAGTGGAGCAATGATGTGGATAGTCTTATAGTTGTCACCTTAGTATCAATTATAATAGTGAGTCTAAATAAATAAATAATACGAGCTTGGCTTGAGTCAGTTCTTGTCACCCACATACTTAAAGATCGTGCTCCCACAGTGTTCCCATTTTTTAGAGAGTAACGCTGAGACCCAGAAAGATGGAAAGCTTTACCCCAAGACAAACAATTAATTGGCGGCAGGACCAAGATTAGACCCAAATTTCCTGTTTTCAAGCTCAAGGACACTTTACAGCATATTCTATGGCCTTCCACAGTTTCAAGGCTCTCCCAGCCTTCATAACAAAGTTACCAAAGCATCATGGCAGAGAATAAATTAGCCAGGACAAAACAAGGGAAGAGTATTTAAGATTTAAATGAATCAGCCAACATAACAGTAGGCTCTTTTCTTTTCGTATTTACCAAGACCTTTCTTCTCACAATGGAATCACTTTAGAGTATATTAAAAAGTATGTAAGTATGAACAAATATCCATTTTTTTCTGGAGTGGAATATCCACATCCTTCTTCATATTCTCAAAGTGATCTATAATAAAAAAATTTTTAAGCAACTGATAATCAGTTGAACCTGTAAGTAAATATTGTGAATAACGTCATTTTTTTTTCCTTTTAGAAATCAAGGCAGATTTGAGAAGAATCCATACACAGTTTAGTATGGGTAGAGTGTTCCACTTCCACTTAAGATGCAGAAAGTCACAAGGAACATCATTCCCATCCTAACAACAATAACGACAATGAGATAATCTGAAAATAATAACTTTTTTAAGCCTAGCAGAGAGCTGTGATTGCAAGGCAATTAGGTGAACTGAGTTTCAGATAGTGATGAACCCCTCTAAGAGGAGAGATGGGCCACACAAACCATCTCCCTTCTGTAGAACATGAAAGAAAAGACAGGAGCAATAAAAGAGGGTAATAAACAACTGAAAGTTTAACAAATTCTTAAAGGTTAACTATGGGCTTGCATGACAGTTTAATATCCCTCGGAGCCCAAGACATAAGGAAAGTCCGCATCCATTAACCAGCTCTTACCAGCTCTTTTATACAGGACCCTACTAGGTGCCCAGGAAAAATATTGAGTAGAGATCAAAACACCTGAGAATACTGGCATTCCTCCACCCTCCAGTCCCAAACAAAGGTCAGCTGTCATTCATTTGGTTTTCAATTTGACTGTTGTTGGCACATATGAATGCTTCTGATTTGTGTGCACTGATTTTGTAACTTGATACTTTGCTGAACTTATTTATCAATTCCAGTAGTCTCTTGGCAAAATCTTTGGGGTTTTCCAGATATAAGATCATATAACCTGCAAAGAGCAATAGTTTGACCTCCTCTGCCATTTGGATGCCCTTGAATTCTTTCTCTTGTCTGATTGCTCTGGCTAGGACCTCCAGCACTACATTGAACAGAAGTGGTGATAGAGGGCAAGTACCTTGTCTGGTTCCAGTTCTATATAGGAATGCTTTCAATTTTTCACCATATAGGATGATGTTGTCTGTGGGTTTGTGAATAACCCACAGACTTTTATAATATTGGCTTTTATAATATTGAGGTATATAACCTAAATATTTGTACCCCCATAAAAATCCTGAAATTAAAAAAAATGAAAAAAATTATCAGCTATCAACGACCATAAGATAGAAAAGCTACTCCTACATGCTACATTGATGATAGGAAGAAACCACTGGCTGCTAGGGAAGAGGCAAGAAACATACATAAGCCAAGAATCTTGCACTGATATAAAACAGGATCTATTACTACAGGGGGAGGGAGAGGAATGCTAAGAAAACTCTACCCCTGAAGTTCTAAAGTACAGGACCTAACTAAAACTAAGGCTAGCACAGGAGAACTGAAATTTCCTCTGTATTCTCACCAAGAGACTCGCACTGAGCAATAAATGACAGCAATCTACCTAGTGATAAGAAAAAGTATGAGCAGAGAAATTCTCTGTGGTGTAGTATGCTGAACGTGCTGAAAGCTGAGAGTGGAACAGAACACTGATAAAACCCTCTAGGCACTGCAGGTCATACACTATGAGCAGTCTAGGACTGGAATAATTTAAAGTGTATGTTGCACTAGAGGTAACAATAACAACAGTTCAATTCCTGATTTAATTGACTTAACTTACAACACCAATAAACTGAGAACAGAAAAGGCATGATCATTTCTAGGCATAAATACTATCTATCTCAACTCTATTATGCTTTCATGCAAAATGCCTGGGAAATTTTGTAAGATTCACAAAACAACAAGGAAAAACTATCCAAAATGATCTACTGTCAAGGCTTAAAGCAGTCAACAGAATTACACCAGAGTTGATGCAGATGTTAAAAGGGTTTTTTAAATAGTGATTATTAAAGGATATAATGGAAAAGGTGTACAACATGGACAAGCATGTGGAAATTTCAAAAGAAAGATGGAAACCATAAAAAAGAATCTAACTGCAGTACTAGAAATGAAAAATATGACATTAAATGTGAAGAATCCTTTAAATGTGCTTATCAGGAAAGTAGAAAGCATAAAAGAAAGAATCAGTGAACTTGAAGAAAGGTCAATAAAAAATAACAAAAAAGGGGGAAAAAGAAGAAAAAGAAAACCCAAAATAGATCATCTAAAAGCTGTAGGACATCAAATAATATAACAAACAAGGCATTGGAATTCCCAAAGGAGAAGAGAAAGAAACCAGGGCAAAATAAGTTTTTGAAGAGATGATAGTCAAAAATTCTCAAATAATTAATGAAAGACAACAAACCATAGGTCCAACAAACACAGAGAAACCCAAGCAGAAAAATACATGTTTTAAGAAAATGCACCTAGGTACATCACAGTCAAACTGATAAAAAAAAATTATAATAATAATAAAGAGAAAATCTTAAAGGCAAACAGGAAAAAAAAAACTTTCAAAGGAACAAAGATAAGAATGACAGCTGACTTCTTGTTGAAACTATGAGAAACAAAAAGGATGGCATCTTTAAAGTACTAAAAGAAGGGGGGGAGAAACAGAATTCTATACCCAGTAAAAATGACCTTCAAAAATAAAGACAAAAAAACTTTTTTGCCACTTAAGCAAAATCTGAAAAAATTCAATACCAACATAACTGCACTATGAAAAATGTTAAGCGACTTAGACAAATGAAAAATGATACTGGATAGATGGATGAGTGGCTAAACAATTAAGAGAAGAAGAAGAAAGTGGAGGAGTAAGAGAAGAAAAACACTATAGAAAGCAAAAAAAAATGGGCAAATATAAAAGATATTCTTTTATTTTAAATTTCTTTAAAAGATAACTGTATAATAATCAGATTATTCTATCAACATTATATGTTTATCTCAAATATAGAGTAAAACATGACAACAGTAACAAAAAATTGGAAGAAAAAAATGGAATTTTATTGTTGTAAGGTTTTTACACTGTATATGAAGTGATATACTTCTATTTGAAAGTAGACTGTTAAGAATGTACATTGTGAATCCTAAAGCAAGCACTAAAAAGTAAAACAAAAAAGTATAACTAATATTCATCAGCATGGATAAAACAGAATCATAAAAATAATCCAATGGAAGGTGGACAAAGATGAAAATAGAAATAACAAATGTAACAAATAGAAAATGAACAGCAAAATATTAAATAGTAGATTAAACTCAATTATATCAATAACAACATCAAATGTAAATACTCTAAACAGCCCAATTAAAAGTCAGAGATGGGCAAATTATATAAAATAAGATCTATTTACACACTGAGGCACTCACTTTAAAAACAAAGACATACATAGGTTAAAAGTAGAAGGATGGCAAAAATATAAACCATGCAAATATTAACACCAATCAAAAGAAAACTGGAATGGCTACACTAGTGTAAGATAAAGTTGACTTCAAAATTAGGAATATTATCAGTGATAAAGAGGGCTATCACACAATAATAAAGGGATTATTTTACCAAGAAAACATAACCATCCTAAATATATATCTTTAATAACAGAGCTTCAAACTATGTGAAGAAAGAACAGACAGACTAAAAGGGAAAATAAACAAACCTACAATTATGGTTGAAGATATCAATACTCCTCTACTGGTAATTTATGAAACAAGTAGCAGAAAATCAATAAGAAGATATATGACTTGAATAACAGTTTCAATCAACTTGACCTAACTGACATCTACATAACTCTACACCCAACAACAACAGAATTCATATTCTTTAAAGTGCAATGGAACAGTGACTAAGATACCCTGGATCATAAAACAAATCTCAACAATAATAAAAGGATTTAGACTACACAAACTGTGTTTCTGACCACAATGGAGTTACTAGAAATCAGTAACAAAAAGGTACCTTAAAAAGTCCCCAAATATTAAGCATACTTCTGAATTACCCATTACATCAAGAAATTACATGAATTGGAATTAGAAAATATTTTGGTGTAAATTAAAGTGAAAGCACACATACAAAAATTTATGAAATACAGTTAAATCAGTGCTTACAGGTAAAATTATAATATTAATTGCATTACCTCAAAAAGAAGACTTTCTAAGCTCTATCTTAGGAAACTATAAAATTAACTTGAAATTAAACCCAAAGCAAATAGAAGAAAGGAAATAAGAATAGAAATCTATAAAATAGAGAATATCAATGGAAAGTTTTTCTTTGAAAAGTTCAATAAGATTGATAAACACTTAACTAAACTAATCAAAGATAAAAGAGAGAAGACACAAATTACCAATATCAAGAATTAAAGAGGGAACATCATCACAGATAGTATAAAGTATAAGAGAATATAATAACTTTATACCAATAAATTCAATAACTTAGATAAAATGAGCAAATTCATAAAAGACATGAACTCCCAATGCTCATTCAAGATAAAATATACACTCGAGAAATTGAATTTGTAGTTTAAAACTTTCCAACAAAAAAAAACCTTGAGGTCCTGAAGGCTGTAATGGTAAATTCTGCCATTTAAGAAATAAATATAATATAAGCAATTCTACATAAATACTTCCAGAAAATATAATGGAAGGCAATACTCCCCAAATCATTACATGAAACCAGCATTATCCTAATGTCAAAATCTTACAAAGATGGTACAAGAAAATATTATTACAAACCAATATCCCTTGTCACTGCAGGCACAAAATCCCTAAAATATTAGTAAATTTAATACATTAAAATATAAAAATGATAATAAATCATGACCAAGTTACTATTGTCTCAGAAATACAAGTTTGATTCAAATTTTCAAAATCAATTATGTAATTCACTATATTAACAGATTCAAAGAGAAAGATCAACTCAAAAGTAGGAAAAAAAGTACTTAACAAATTCAACATTCATTCACAATAAAAACATTCAGTAAACTAGGGGAGGGGGGAAGAGTACTTCCTGAATCTGATAAAGAGAATCTATGAAAAACCTACATCTTCCATTATACACGGTGGTAAAAGACAATGCTTTCCCCCTAAGATTCACAACAAGCAAGGATGTCTGCTTTCACTGGCTCTACTCAAACGTTATACTGAAGACCCTGTCTAGCACAGTAGTGTGGAAGGGAGGGAGGGAAAGAGGGAGGGAGGAGGATCCCCAACACTTATCTCATACCATAGACCTAAATGCAAGAGCTAAAACTATATAACTTTTTGAAGAAAACAAGACAAAATTTTATGACTTTTGATTATTCAGTATTTCCTAGATAAGACACAAAAAGCATGAACCATAAAAGAGCAAATATGATAAATTGAACTTTATAAAAATTACAAACTTCTATTCTTCAAAAACTATAAAAATTAAAAGAAAAGCAGCATACGGGGTGAAAATTTTTGAAAAATATGTATCTCACTAAAGACATGAATACAGAATATATCAATACAATGGCACATTACTTAGCAATTAAAAAAAAAAAGAATCACCAATACATGTAACAACACAGGTGAACCACAAAAGCATCGTGTCAAGCAACGGAAGCCACACACAAAAGCCTCCATACACTATGGTTCCATTTATATTACATTCCGTAAGAGGCAAAACTTTAGGGATAGAAACAAGATCAGAGGTTTTGGGGGCAGAGGTAATGGGAAGGAGACTGACTACAAAGCCACACAGGGAACTTTTTGGAGGATAATAACAATGTTCTTTAGATTTATTGTTGTGGTGACTACATGACTATATGTTTGCCAACCTCATTAAATTGTAAACGTAAAAACGATGACTTTATTTTATATAAATTATGCCTCAATAAACCTGACATTTAAAAATATGATGCAAATTTTCAGGTGTATGAAATATAAATACCACTTTATCTAACAGCAAATAAAGCAAAGATGGGAAGTCTCCCCCCAGCCTCTGCCCCCCTCTAATCTTGGAATTCTCTTGAACTTACTGAATTATGAGGTTGGGCCAACACTTACCTTTGGGGCCCTAGATTCATTAAACTGGGCAAAGTTGTTTGCTAGCTGCAGAAACCTCCCTGCTCTGCCTTCTTGAGGAGGCTTAGAAGATCCATATTTCTTTAAATGGCACTTACTAATTTACTGAGCAATGTGTTAACTGTGAATAAATCACAAGCATATAGACCGAAATGCTCCTTGAAAGAGATCCTGACATTTAAGAGAGAAGAAAAAAATTGAAAAGAAACTTGTATGACAACTGAGCCATGCAATAATAGGACCAGAAGACAATGAGACCCTTCCACAGACCACATCACCCTGCCTCTCCCAACTCATCCTGGCTGAGAAGAGACCAGACAGCAGAAGTTTCCTGTTGGGATGATGATGATGATGATGATGATGATGAAGATAATGACAACGATAATACCAACCAGCACAGCACCAAGTATACCTGAGTATTCAGTGGATTGTAGCCATGAGTTAAATAGCTATTCTCATTTAAATCCAAGACAACCCTATGAATAAGCACTTTAATTACCCCACTTTATAAAGGAGGAAAATGAGACACAAAGATGTTAGGTAATTTGCTCAAGTTCACATAGCTTGTAAGTAGCAGAACTGAGCTTTGAATCTATGCATCTCTGACTCCAAAGTAAGAACTCTTCACACAGCTACCCATTCTTAAGTCACAATGTGGCAATTAAAAAAAAAATCTTGTTTTCCTAAATATTGAACGTCTTTTCCAAGTTCTAGGATGTCCATAAGTGGGTTTTTTTCCCTACTTCTATGCCTTATTCTCCACTGCTACCAAAACACAGTCACACAATGCTTTGATATATTTGGATGTTCTAAATCCCATGTAGGGACCCACAGTTTCTCATCACTTTGTAAAAATTTCAAAGTTCTTTCTGAATCCCAAGTCCTGAAAAAATGAGGGCCTCCAGTTTCATCTGAACTTTTGTCCAAAGAAAGTACATAATAGGGAATCAAATACTGGGACAAGGAGGCAAAGTAGCTAAGGGAATCGTGATTGAAGATCTAACTAGAAATCCAATTCCCATGCAACCACCTCTAGACTCTAAGACCTATAACCATATCCACAAACCTCTACCTTCAACATCAAGATTTAGAAGGAGATACAACAGAAGACTAAGAATTAGAAAAAGGCTCAAAAAAGGACCAGGAAGAAATATATCCTCAGTCTATGAGATAATGAACTGCATTAAAACATTCTCATCTCAGCCAGATCCTCCCAATTGGCTTCTTCATCCAGCTAAGGAGCACTTCTCAGCTTTCAATGATAGGAATCTATTATTCATGAATATATCTAGTCCTTCTAAAAGGGCCTATATATGGACTCTCCCACTCCTTAAGTTGTATATTTACTGTCTACTAGATTATGTTAATACCATCTTTAAGAGATCTCCAAAAACTAATCAAACTTATGGAGTGCATTACAGTTTACAAACCATATTAGCATGATCTCATTGTCTCTAGTCTATGACCCATGTGACCAGTAGTGAGCAAAAGTGATATGTCATATCCAGGCCAGAGCATTACATCACTGTACAGGATGCTCCAAACTTACCTTCCCTCCACTAGGAAAACTGCAGTATTTGGGCTGAGCTGCTCGATAAGCCAAGAATCTCAGAAAGAAGAAACATAGAACAGAGTTCCCAGTAGATGTGCAATAGACATGGGATGTGAATTGTTAAAGCCAGTAAAATTTGGGAGAATTTTTATCATTGCAACAAAACAGTCTTCTAAAAGGTAAAAGTAGCTAACACTACTTTTATGCCTCAAAAGATATATTCATGAATTATATGAGCTGACCTTTCTGAACCATCCATGAATCTTAGGCCTTGATCGAATCTCTTCCCAGGTTTGATATTTCCAGTCTGAAGTGTCCTAGCATTTAGAGTTCACTCCTCCACCATCAAAAATCTTGTATTTGCAAAGAGCAATATGTCACTTTTAATTATTTCCATGAAAATGAAATTGCTAAAAGTTTGACAAATTTTGGTAACCTAATAAATGATTTGCAGAAAAGAGAGCCAGAAAATCTTACAGTCAACAAGATATCACATTAATAATTTTATTGTATAATATAAAAAATACTTCTGGTGTCATAATTTTATAAGTTTTATTGTTACAAAATAGTAATACATGCATCAGTATTATACCACCATTATTATAAAAAATATGCAATATATTTTATAAGTAAGAAAATGTATTTTTAAAGGTTTATATTTTAATATCGTTAACAGAACTTTTTTTCCCCTTCTTTGTACAAAGGGCTTCACATTTTCATTTTTCACATATTATATCACCCTGCTCAAAGGGTAACTACTCTGAGACTTTTCTGGAAACATCAGGATGGGTCTGAGATCCTCATCTTGCCAAAGGTTTTGGTGATTTCATCAAGCACAAGAGAGTTCATCCTGTAGCCCAGAGAAAAGGAGCTCTATAGCAACTACATTCTCAGTATCTATATTCATAGGAGTTCTAGAGCATCCTTGACTTTGGGTTTCTCCTTTTGGATCAAGGCCCTCATCTTCTGAAACAGAAGGAGTTGTATTTCAAGCCTTCACCCAATGATTCATGAGGCCAACATCTTTAAATAAAAACAGGGCAGGAGGGAGAGAGAGCATCAGGCTTCCTTGAATTTGGGCCAGTGTTTCCAAATGCAAAATACTCAACAGCTCAGGCTCCCCTGGCTTTATAGATAAACAACAAGATGACCTTTTGATGTCAGAAAGGAGAAGTGAAAATTCCATTTCCTCAGGGAATGTTGCCTTTGGAACCAAGTTTTGTTGTATTTCTTCTCAAGGTAATAACCCGCAAAATGTCCTAATCAATGCAAATTGTATGATTTCTGTGGCCATTCCAGATGTTTGAACAAGTGATCTTGCCTTTTTTTCCAAACAAAATATTAGAAATGCATCCTAGGAACTTTTCCCCTCAGGAGTGGAAATCCCCCCTTTCTCTGTAATGCTGCATCCTAGGCCCCTGGGAAATGATGCTCATTAGAGACTGTGAAAGTGGAGCATGTCCCTGCTCCCCAGCCAGCTGTTTCAGAATGACCTGATGCCATTTCCCTGAATCCCTTCTCAGCGGGGAAATCCATGTCCCCCAATGGAGAAAAACACAGCTATTGTCCATCCTCTACCAAACTTTCAATCCACTTTCCTTTCTTTCACTATTCCCAAACTTCCCCAAGAAAAAAAGTTATGTTTCCCAAGCCCCACCAGCCTGGGGATAAAACCAGGGTGGCCATCAGAGTCATGTTCCCACCCTCCTTTAAAAAAAAAAAATCCGCTGCCCCAGCCAACCCTAACATTCAGCGAGGGTCTGGTGATTATTCTCTTTACAGGATTGCTTTAAATAACAACTCTTCGGGGTGAACTTAAAATAGAACTTGAGTTACAAAATGTTGGTTTACATGCAACCTTCCAAGAAAAGGTCAAGTACATGCAACAAGGTCTACTCAATGATCATTTTGCTTTTAATCTCTTTCAGGATATTTAGTCCAACAATGAAAAACAAAACACTTTTAGAAATCTTTCTTGTGTTCTGTTTCATTTGCTTTTTAAATAACCCTGATGTAAAAGCTCTTTATCTTTGCCTAGAACAACTCTTTACCAGATAAACAAATAACTGACCCCTCAATAGAGGTCTCTATTGAAATGTAGCTTCTCGGAGAAAGTTTTCCTGATCACTCTAGCTAAAGTGGTTCCCCCTACCCTACCAATTTCTAATGCTTCTATTTCTCTTTGTAATGCTAATCACCACCTGGTTTATCAGATCTCTTTATTAATTATTAATTGTCCCCGGCTAAAGTGTAAGCTCCATAAAGACATGGATTTTGATTTTGTTCACTTGTCCTATTTCCAGTACCAGCAATAGTCTGGCACATACGGTCAATAAATATTGAATAAGTGATTGAATGAACTAACAAGCAAGCAAACAAGTACTTGGTCATGCCTCAGGTAGATTCTGGAAAACCTTCAGTATCTTCTCACACTGCCACACATCCGTGACTACCTCAAACAAGACGTTCTTGTTCTGGGGAAGAGTGCTCTCCTTGGACGAGTCTCTCCTAGCTGGCTGTGGTCCTGAGCAAGTTGTGCAATCTCTCTGACCCCTATTGTTTTATTTATCAAATTAAATGATTAACCATCTTCCCTCCCGATTTCCTCAGGTATGCAATAAAATACCTGCTCTGTGCCAGGCCATGTGTACGAACAAACAGGAAATGACTAACTGGTGTAATGAGAACTAGGATAAGAGTGAGTGGCAAGGAAGAAAATGTGACCCCACCAGAGACTGAGTTTTAAAGGGTGAATCAGGGTGGTGGATGAGGTTGGAAACACAGGCATTCTAGGAGGAGGGAATCAAAAACACGTAGGTATTAGAACAGCGCAAATGATGAAACAGTCAGGAAATAACTGGCCAGATAAAGGTAAAGGAGAGGGAGAAATAAAATGAAATTTCAGTTTCTTGAACTGGCAGGAAGCAAATGAGATAAAATGAGCATGCACTGTTCACCCCTCACCACCAACACCTGCTCTCACCTCCTGCATCGGAAGTAATGGTTACAAGGATGTGTGTGAGCCAAGACACATGGAGGGTAAGCTCCACACACTCTCACAAGAAAGATTTAGCTTTAAAAAAAAAAGCCCCATTTGGATCATAGATATCCAACACCCCCCCTTTTTAAAGATGAAGAAACCAAGAATCAGAAATTTTGAACTAATTGCTGCAGGTAGTTCAAACAAACAAGCAGAAAATGGTAAGATGGTAAAACCAAGACTGGAATCCATACCTTCATAGTATGTTCAGTGATTTTTCTTTTCCTCTCTGCTGAGTTGCTTTGAACAGAAGGCTGAACAGCTCCTCAATCTAAAGACCTTTCTCCCAGCAACCACTACAGTGCCTGAAATGTCCCCCATCTCAGGACTCTTCCAGAAGGAGGCATGCTCTCTGTCCAAGTGAAAATGTATTGCCAGCCTCCACAGGGTGGTTTCACCTCACTACCACCTCTCCGCTGTGCTTGCACCAATTAGTTAACCACACTAGTTAGAGATTACTAATAGGGTCCTGAAAGAATGGAACAAAGGACAAGTACATTTTGATGGAGCTAAAATATGGAAAACCCAGAGTGTGGAAGATCAGAGGAATTGATATAAACTGAAAGGAGGGTGGAGCTGGGTCCCACGTGAGGGCAACATGCTGGGACAGTTGGACAGGGCTAGTATGGAGAGGCACAGGCCACCACGTTTCCCCGAGCTCAACACTCATCAACTCTCCAAGCTCAAGAGCAGCCCCTGAACTCCGCATCTGTATGTAAACTGGTGAGAATAGCACTTATGTCATAGGATGTCTGCGAGGAGCAAAGGAAATAATGCATACAAAGTATTTAGCACAGGGCTACTACAAGACACACACTTTACATGTTGGCTAGTAAAAAACAAAAGAAAAAAGGAGAGGAAAAGTACCGTGCTTCCTGGAAAATAAGACAGGTCTTATATTTATTTTTCCTCAAGAAGACACCCTAGGGCTTATTTTCAGGGGATGTGTTGTTGTTGTTTTTTTAAGTAGGGTACAACTATCTACATTTATTCAAATATAGTTAAGTCGTCTTCTTCTGGAACATCATCATAACTCTCCAAACCCCGAATTCCATCCTGAATTTCTTGCGACTCTATTTCCTTTAGAACCATTGACCCCAATCTCTCATGTCGAGCCATAGAGCTCTCATGGGGCAGATGAGAAGGGCTGCTCGTCTTCTTTACCGCTCCACAAGGAAATGCATGGGTTGTGCAGATACGCCGCATAGTCACGCCCATCACTAGGCCTTATTTTTGGGGTAGGGCTTGTATTGTGCAAATGCTTAGAAATCCTGCTAGGGCTTATTTTATGGGTGGGTCTTATTTTCAGGGAAACACGGTAAAAGAAAAGGAATGGTAACAAAAGTCTGATGAAGACAAACTTACCAATTTGTCAAACATCCCAAGGGCCAACCTTGACAAAGGGGTTTGGGGCCCAGGACTGCCATGCACAGTTGTGCAGGCTGTACAGCGCCCAAGTGTGCAGTGTGCCCGGCGGCGCTGACAGCATCACCCCTCTCGACAGACAGGAGCACCGCCAGGTCTCCCCTGGCTGTGCCTGGACAGGGAATATGTCCAAAGAAAGATTAGGATAGATTATAACTATAGCACCTTTTCTTTTTACATTTATGCTTTGGAAGTCTCTCATGACCTTTTAAATTTTCTTAATTAATAAAAACAGTGGCCTGGCCACTCTGTTCACGTTGGATGAAAAGAAAAGTCTTTTATGAAGATCTAGCACCTCATTGCCTATAACTCGAACACGGATTATTCTGTGATGATTCCCATTGGCATGGCAGCCTGTCCTGTGTGCAGTTGCCGGCAGCCCTCGTGGGAAGGCTGGACGGCCAGGCTGTGTGTGAGGGACAGAAACAACTGCCGGAGCCACCTGTGCAGCCCGTCCCAAACACTGTCACATAAGGACAAGCCTCACCTCGCAGTTCAGCAGACTTTCACAACCATGAATTTGATGATGACCTTGGCAGAGATCACCTGCCTGGCTTCATTTTCTGGTCTGTGAGCAAAGAGAGGCAAGGAAATGATACAGAGTCATTTGAGTATTCAGGTCCCCTGCAGTGCACCTCAGGCCTGGACATAACCTACCCGTAGTTTATACCTGATTGTATAAAGAAACCCTGTATCCAGCGAGAGAGACCCTATCATGCACCAGACATTTCGCCCAGTGTGCTTAAGGATATTATCTCAGTAAGATCTGAAGACAGCCCTGTGAGCTAATTATGCTCCTTCCCTGTCTTACAGGTGAGCAAAGTGAGGCTGCTGAGAAGTGACAAGATTCCCAAGAGCACATGACTACTGAGTGAGGAAGCTGGGCCTCAAGCTAAATATGTCCAACCTCCAAAAGCCATGATTTTCTTGCTATTTCCAGCTGCTTAGACAGCAAGATACCTGTCCACAGGTAGAAATATTTGACAGAATGTAAAATCGAGACATGACAGGAGAAAATGAATAGGTGCATTTATCCTGGAGGATGCCACCTCTGTCCTCATGGATTCCCAGAGCCCCCGTGTCCTGCTTCCCTCAGCCCAGTGGTCTTCTTCTCCCCTACCGGCCAATGCCCCAGGAAGACCCAGGCCAAGTCCCTGTACCTGAACCCACTCCTGGCCTTGCTTTTCAGTCAAAACATACAGACGTACATGATAGAACAATAGGCAACTATTTAAAACAATGTTCCCAAGTAGTTTTTAATAATGAGGAAAACAAAGTATTAATAAAACAAAGCAATAAAGAAATCTAGATACAACAGGTCTTCATATGCAAGAATGAATAGGTCTCCCTTGACAGAGTCACTGTGAATGGATATGACCTTTCATTACAAGCAACTAGAAAGTGAGGGAAATATACAAACAATGGTTTCCAGATATTCACTGTAGAACTCCAATCTCTGAAAAAAAATAGAAATTAGGTGAGCTGTGTTATTGGCCTAACCCTTGACTGGAGGCACTTTATAGACCATAGACAGGGAGGAGGATCCCAAGCAGAGCTTGGCAATCTTGCTGGAATGAAGATATTGAGATCTGAATTTGAGTAGGCTGAGACAGCTGGACTTTTGGGGGCAGAATTCCAGAGAGGTGAGAACTCTGCAGAGAAAGAGCTTCAGGAAATTTTCAATAGTCCACTTTAGTCTGTTGCCAAACAGTAAGTAAGGTGAAACACCACAAAGCCAGGAAAATTATGACTGGTGAGCTATAAGCTAATCACTTCCCAGAACTAAAGGAGCTGACAGAAATTTAAGTTCCGGCCAGCCACAGTAGAAACTCATTATTGACCATTACACCATTCAGTAGAGAGTCCAGAAGGGCCATGCCATAGTAGGCTAAACCACTGTGTAAATCTAGAGTAAAGCCCACTGTAGAATTGCACTAACAAAATTAAAAATAAGCCTCAAAAAGATTAGTCTGATCCCCAAGCAACATAACTACCTGGCATTCATTAAAAGAAAATAAAACAATAATAATGTTATGGATCGAGTTGTTTTCCCCCAAAATTCACATGTTGAAGCCCTAGACCCAGTGAGACTGCATTTGGAGACAGGGTCTTTACAGAGATAATTAAGATTCAAAGAGGTCATAAAAGCAGGGCTCTAATCCATTATGAGCAGTATCCTTATAAGCAGGCGTCCTCAAACTATGGCCCGCGGGCCACATGTGGGCCGCCTAGCACATTTATCAGGCCCTCCAGGTGTTTTTGCCGGCGCTGCCTGTCCTGCTTAGCAGCCAACTCATCCTGGGCCCACAGTGCGCACTCTCCAACAGTCTGATGTACAGTGAACTGGCCCCCTGTTTAAAAAGTTTGAGGACCCTTGCTTATAAGGAAAGAAAGACATTAGGGAAATGCAGGCACAGAGAAAAGTTCATGTGAAAACTCAGCAAGAAGGTGGCTATCTGCAAGCCAAGAAGGGAGGCTTCAGGAGAAATAAACCCTGCCAACACCTGAGTTTAGACTTACAGCCTCCAGAACTATAAAAAAATAAATTGTTCTTGGTTAAATCACTCAGTCCATATTTTGTCATAGCAACCCTAGCAAACTAATATAAACAACAATAAAAACCTATCATTCCATAATGTAAAATTCTAAATATCTAGCATGTAATCAAAAACTACTAAGCATAGAAAAAAACAGAAAAATGTGAATCCATAATTGGAGAAAAATCAACTGAATGAAACAGATCCAGAAATCATGGCAATAGCAGACAACGATTTTTAAACAACTATTATATACATGTTCAGGAATGAAAAATAACATGAACATAGTAAGTACAGATATAAAAGACATTAAAAAAGAACCAAATGGAACGTTTAGAGGTTAAAAATACAGCAAAAATTAAAAATTAACTGAATGTAATTCTATTAAGCAAGGTTTCTCCAGAGAAACAGAACCAAGAAGATGTATTTATACATATAGAGAAAGATTTATTTTTAAGGAATTGATTTATGCAATTATGGAGGCTGGCAAGTCCAAAATCTGCAAGGTGGGTCAACAGTCTAGAGACCCAGGAAAAAGCTGATGTTGCAGTTCAAATCTGAAAGCTCTCTGCTGGTAGAATTTCTTCTCAGCAATTCTGGCTCAGGAGAGATCAGTTTTTCTTCTACTGAGGCTTCCAACTAATTAATGCCCACCCACATTCTGGACAACAAAGTCCACAATTGTAAATGTTAACGTTATTTTAAAAAAATGGAATATCTAGAATAATGTTTGACCAAATATCTGGGTACAGGGTCTCAACCAAGTTGACAATAAAATTAACCATCAGTTATTAACAATACATTAGACACTACATAAAAAAGATCAAAGAATTGGAAGATTTAGCAATAGAAACTACCTAAACTAAAGCATTGAGAGGGAAGAAAAAAGAAATGTTTAAAAAATTTACTAGAATCTCAATGATCTGTAGGACAATATCAAGCAGGGTATAATCAGAGTCTTAGAAAGAGGCTGTAGGAGTGGAGCAGAAAATATATTTGAACAAATATACTTCTCAATAACCCATAGGTCAAAGTAGAAATTACCAAGGAAACTAAAATAGTTTGAACTGCATGAAAATGTAAAAATAACATATGAAAATCTGTAGAATACAGATAAAGCAGTGCTTAGAGGGAAATTTATCACTTTAAATATGTATAGCCTGAGACATTGCTGAATTTGTTTATCAATTCCAGAAGTCTCATGGCAGAATCTTTGCGGTTTTCTAGATATAAGATCATATTGTTAACAAAAAGCAATAGTTTGACCTCTTCTGTTCCCATTTGGATGCCTTTGATTTCCTTCTCTTATCTGATTGTTCTGGCTAGGACTTCCAGTGCTATGTTGAATAGAAGTGGTGATAGAGGGCAATCTTGTCTTGTTCCAGTTCTAAGAGGGAATTCTTTCAATTTTTCCCCATTCAGTATGATGATGTTGGCTATCGATTTGTCATATATGGCTTTTATCACTTTTAGGTGAGTCCTATCTATGCCTATTTTGTTAAGCATTTTCATCATAAAAAGGTGCTGAAT
>VSMD01061366.1:0-45596 GCA_008750895.1 Mirza zaza | reverse complement strand
TGTTTATAGTTCTCCCAGCAATGGCGACCTTACGCGGTGCCCTGGAGATTTCAAATTACTTTCCGCTCCTGCCTCCTCTCCAGCCTGCCTGCCCGTCCGTGTTACCTCTTCGCGCTGTCTTCAGGCACTTCTCTGCTTGCGTGGGCGGGAGGTCGGTGAGGGAGAAGCTGTTCTCCTGTAGGAAGGAGCGCACAGCCGTGTGGCTGCCGCTAAGCGCGGCCAGCTTAGACTCCAATCCGCGCAGTACCACTCGGATTCTCGGAACTTCACAGTAAATCCACTGAGTCACTTTCTTCCTTTTCCCGGCGCTGCTGCCCCTCGAAGCTTCCCTGTAGTTCCGTGAAGATGATCCTGTAGGAGAACTACCCGCTCGAGTGATTCAGGCCGCCTTCTTCACCTCCCTCTCCAAGAGCAAAGAGCAAGGAGGTCATCCCTAGTCCGCCATTTTTGACAATCCCCTACACAAACTTTTCAAGTGCATATCCTTCCTTCATTAAGACAGGAAATAGTCATGATAAATTTAAAATGATCAAATTATATAAAGTATGATCTCTGAACACATTGAAATTAAACTAGAAATTAAAAAACAGAAACATGCTAAAACATCCTCAAAAAATTTAAAATTAAACAAAATACTTTAACTAACTCATGTGTCAAAGAAGAAACCATAAACTAAATTGGAAATATTCTGAATTAAATGAATATAAAAATACAACATATCAAAGTTTGTGAACTAGAGTTAAAGTTGTGCTTAGAGGAGAATTTATGGCATCAAATGCTTATATTAGAAAAAAGATAAAAAGTCTTAAGTCAATAATTTAAGTCTCCATATTAAGAAAATAGAAAAAGAAAAGTAAATGTAATAATAGCAGAAAAGTAATAATAAAAAGTAGGAAATAAGAGCAGAAGTTTATAAAACCGAAAACAGAAATATAATAGAGAAAATCGATGATAAATGAAATTAAGTTTGTTCTTTGAAAAGATCAACACAAATGAAAAACTCTAGCTAGACTTATTAGAAAAAAATGAAGAAAATAGATAAACTAGTAAAGCTCATTTAAGAAGGCAATTATCTGATTAGCTCTATATCTACTAAATAAATTAAATTTGTGGTTAAACACCTTCCCACAAAGAAAAATCCAGGCCTGAATCAGTTCACCAATAAATTATATCAAACATTTAAGGAAGAAACAATACAAATCTTGTACAAACTTCTCCAGAAAATAGTTGAGGAGAAAATAGTTCCCAAGTTATACGAGGCCATCATATAGTACAGACTATGCCCCATCAATCTAGACACAAAAACCCCTAGTAAAATATTAGCAAATAAAATATAGCAATAAATAATAAGGAAAATATATCAAATTAAATGGGATTTATCTCAAGAGTGCAAAGCTGGTTTAACATTCAAAAATAAATCTTTATAATTCACCATAACAATGTAATAAAAAAGAAAAATCATATGATCTTAATATATTTCACATAAGTATTTGACAAAATTGAACATCCATTCATGATAAAAGCTCTAAGCAAATCAGAAACAGAAGAGAAATTTCTCAACTTGATATAGTGCGTCTTCAAAAAAATCTACAGTTAAATTATACTTAATGATGAATATCTGAATGTTTTTCCCTTATGAATGAGAAGAAGGCAAGGATATCCAATTTCACCACTTCTATTCAACATTATACTGGATGTCTGAGCCAGTGCAATGAATCAAGGAAAAGAAATAAAATGCATACAGATTAGAAAGGGGGAAATAAAAGTCATTTGATTTTCAGATATGATCATCTATGTAGAAAATCCTAAGGCACTTAAAAAATTGTTAACAGAATTAATAGATGAGTTTAGCAAGGTCCCAGGATACATGGTCAATATACTAAAATTATAATTCTGGAATCTGCTTCAAGATGGTATCTAATTACAGACATCAGACACCTGCCCTTTCCAGAAAGAATCAAAATTATGAACAGAAAATCATATCTCAAATAGAGCATCTAAAAGAGAACACCAGAGTCCAGTGGAGAACTCACTGGGGACACCTGAGAAACAGGAAAGGAAGGCAAGTTATTGGCTCAACTGAGATTGACTAGGAGTTCAGAGGGGTTCAATATTGTTGGGAAAAGGTAGGTAAGAAAGCTTCAGTGGTCCATATCCCTGCTACAGACTGCTGTAATCTGAACCACAGAATAGCCCCTTTACCCACCCAAACTCTGACAGTAGGTAGTGATCTGGAGACCCCAGGAGGGCATTGCATCAGACAAGGAATTCACTCTGGGTCACTTAACTCCCTCCCCAACAAGATTGTGTCAGGGCACCACTTTAGGAATGTAGCCATCACTGGACTGCATCCTACACTAGGAAACACAGCCCCTATATCTCCACTTATCTCTTGGGAGCTCCCACTAATATTCCCCAGCATCCACCCAGACAGTTGCAGTGGCACAGCACTACATGGACCCAAAGGTGCTGCAGGTGTCCAGTACTCTAGTCCACAGACAATACTACTCCCCAGGGAAAGGAGGGTACAGCACATTAAAAAGGCAGGCCTCGAGTCAAAGGAAACCAAAGCACTTTCTTTCCAGAGCCTGAGAGCTCCCTGACTGAGGCTATGAGAAGTGACCCTGCCCCAAGCAGTGGTGCAAACTCTGTGCTTTGCTTTGCAAGTAAAGAGTGAACTCCTCTCCCAGCAGTGGAGCGGCCTCTGTGCTCTGGCTTTTGCATAGAGAACAAGATCCCTCCTTACCCTCTGTACACACACTCCTGCTGCCACTTGAGGCTGGGGCTGGCAAGCCAGAGGACTACCTTTTGGGTGGTGAGTGGCAACTATAACCTCACTGGCAGCATGGCTTCCATGCCTGGGCTCACACACAAAGGTAGGCTCCCTCCTGCCCTTGCATGGTACTATGATACTGTTGCCATAGAAAGCAGGAGAGGCTGAGAGCAGTGTGTCTGAGGCTATTACAGATGACCCCACACCTCGGACATCACCAATACCAGCCTGCATTGCTCAGGATCCAGAAAGTTGTCCTGCCACTGCTACTGCTATCATCCATACCAAACTGGCCCAAGGTCCAAGGACTGGAGACCTATTCACCCACCTGCCCCACTATTGCCACTACTGGCATCTAAGCAAGCCACCTGGAGGCCCGAAAATCAGCCCACCACTAACCACCAACGCAAGTGCCAATGTACACCACCCTGGGGCACAAAGATAGGCACACTCTACCCACTGCTGCCACCACTGATGCCTGAAGATTAGCTCACCTGGCTTCCCAGGCCTCAGCACAACTTCAGTACAGCCTCCACTAATAACTGCACACTAATCCTTCAAAGAATTCACAGAAAGCACTAACACTGTTTATAGCCAAAGAAATAATACAGAGACTATACTACAGCATGCACCCAGATCAAAGTCAAATTGTCCTACCAACACAACAGGTATATCTTCAGGAAAAACTCCTCCCCAACAAAAATAAATTCAAAAATAGGAAGAAGCAGCTATTATACCAGATACACAGATATCAACATAAGGACACAGGAAATAAGAAAATATGATACTTCTAAGAAAAATACAATAATTTTCTAGCAATAGATCTCAATCAAAAAGAAATCTTTGAAATCTCAGATAAAGATTTCAAAATATTGATTTTAAAGAAGCTCAATGTGATACAAGAGAATTCTGAAAAACAATACAAATAAATCAGAAAACCAATTCAGGATATCAGTGAGAAATTTACTAAAGAAATAGATACTTTTTAAAAGAACAAAATAGGAATACTGGAATTGAAGAATTATTGAAGGAAATGTAAAATATATTTGAAAGCTTCAATAATAGACTACATCAGGCAGAAGAAAGAATCTTGGAATTTGAAGAAAGGTCTTTTAAAATAAACTAGTCAGAGAAAAATGAAAAAAAGGATAAAAAAGAATGAGCAAAGCCTTTGTAACATTTGGGACAACATAAAGTGACTAAAAATATGATATTGGTAACCATCACAGAGGGTGAACAGAAAATGAAAGGATTAGAAAGCCTATTTAATGAAACAACAGATGCAAATTTCTCAAGTCTAACAAGAAATTTAGACATCCAGATACAGAAGACTCAAAAATTTTCAGGCAGATACAAAGCAAAGTTCTCCACAGCAAATTATAGTCAGACTGTCTAAAGACTAAGATAAAAAGTGAATCCTAAAAAACATCAAAAGTGTCTAGTCATCTATAAAGAAAATCCCTTCACACTAACAGCCAATTTCCCAGCAGAAACCATACAGTCCAGAAGAGAATACAATGATATATTCAAAATTATTAAAGGGAAAACAACCAAACAAACTTCTGGCCAAGAATACTATACATAGCAAAATTATTTTTTATAATTGAAGTAGAAATAAAGTCTTTCTCAGAGGATCCAATGCTGAAGGAATTTGTTACCACTAGGCTGCCCTTATAAGAAATGTTCAAGGGAGCCGTAAGCCTGGAAGCAAAAGGATGGCATTTACCATCATAAAAACACACAAAGTATAAAACTTATTTGTAAAGCACTCATGCAAAGAGAAAGGACTGAAATGATAACACAACAGAGATTCACCAAACTATAACAAACAATAGGCGAAAAAGAAAGAAACAAAGAATATATATAACAACCAGAAATAATCAACAATATGACAGGAAAAAAGTCTCACATATAAATAATAACCTTGAATGTAAGTGGACTAAATTCTTTACTTAAAAGATACAAAATGATTGAATGGATTAAAAAACATGATTCAACTATATGCTGCTTACAAGAAACTCACCTTACCAATAAAAATACATATAGTCTGATAGTGAAGGGATGGAAAATATATTTTATGCAAATAAGAACCAAAAGCAAGCAGGAGTACCTATACTTAGATACAACAGATTTTCATTCAAAAACAGTAAAAAAAGACAAAAAAGGTCATTATATAATGAAAAAGTGATCAATACAGTGAGAAGATATAACAATTCTAAATATATATGCCCCCCGCCCCAGAGCATCTACATTCATAAAGCAAATATTACTAGATCTAAAAAGATAGATAGATTGCAAGACAGTAATAGTGGAGGATTTCAATGTCCCACTCTCAGCATTAGACAGATCATCTAGACAGAAAATCAACAAAGAAACATGGAATTTAAATTGAATTTTAGACCAAATGGACCTAAGAGTCATTTACAGAACATTCTTTCTAACAACTGCAAAATATGCATTCTTTTTATCTTCACATGTGACACTCTCCAGGACAGATCATATATTAGGCCATAAAACAAATCTCAACACATTTTTAAAAATTGAAATACTATTAAGTATCTTCTCATATCATAATAGAATATAACTAGAAATCAATATCCAGAGGAACTCTGGAAACTAAATACATGGAAATTAAATAACATCCTCCTGCATGACCACTGAGTGAATGAAGAAATTGAGATGGAAATAAAAATATTTCTTGAAACAAATGAAAATGGAAACACAACATACCAAAGCCTATGGAATATAGTAAAAGCAGTGCTAAGAGGGAATTTTATAGCAATAAATGCCTACATCAAAAAAGTACAAAGATTACAAATTAACAATAAACCTAGAGGAACTTAAAAAGCAAGAACAAACCAAACCCAAAATTGGCAAAAGAAAAGAAATTATAAAGATCAGAGAGCATAACTAAATGAAATAGAGTTTAAAAAATTACAAAGGATTTTGTATTTCATTTGTAAACAAAAAGTTGGTTATTTGAAAAGATACAGAAAATTGATAAATCACTAACCAAGAAAAGAAGAAAGAAGACCCAAATAAACAAAATCAGATATGAGAAAGGAGACATTACAACTGACACTACAGAAATACAAAAGATCATCAGAGACTATTATAAATAACTATATGCTGAGAAGCTGGTAAACTTAGAGGAGATGGATAAATTTCTGGAAACATATAAACTCTCAAGATTCAATCAAGATGAAAAATAAAAATGGAACAGATCAATAATGAGGGGTGAGATTGAGTCAATAATAAAAGTCTCCCAAAAAAGAAAAGTTTAGGACTAGATGGATTCACAGCTGGATTCTACCAAACATACAAAGAAGAGCTAATACCCCTCTGAAACTACTCAAAAAAATCAAAGAGGAGGAAATTCTCCTTAACTCATTCTACAAGGCCAGCATCATCCTGATACTAAAACTAGATAAGGATATAACAAAAATAAGAATCATATTGCCCAAAGTACTTTATAGGTTCTATGCAATCCCTCTCAAAATACCAGTATCATTCTTCATATAATTATAAAAAACAATCCTAAAATTCACATGGAATAAAAAATGAGCCCAAATTGCCAAAAGAAGCTTGAGCAAAAATAACAAAGCTGGAGCCATCACATTACCTGACTTCAAAATATATCACAAGGCTATAGAACCCAAAACACCATGGTATTGTTATAAAAATAGACACATAGACTCATGGAACAGAATACAGAACCCAGAAATAAAGCCACATACTTACAGCCAACAATTGATTCTCCACAAAGTCAACAAGAACTTACACTGGGGAAAGAACATTCTCTTCAACAAGTGGTGCTGGAAAAACTGGATGGCCACATGCAGAAGAATGAAACTTCCACAGTATGCACTATATTTTTTAACAGCTTTGTGTAAACTTTACATTGCATCTTTTTGCTGTTGGGAGTGAAATAAAAAAATAAAAGGGAGAATGAGCATTCAAATGAGTAAATAAAGAGCATTACCAGTGGATGCTTGAACGTGCATATCAGTTTTCACCTTGGAGAGTCACAATGATCTGCAAAGCATTGCTGACATTATAAAGGAGCATCTCCCAGCTCTGCTGCATGGTGAACCTATATTATATCTATAATAAAAATATTTTTAGAAAGAGGCATGTCTCTGAAAAACTCAGAGAGCTTTACCTATACTTAGCTTAGGGTTCCTTCTTCCGTTCATTGAGGCTAGACTGTCTCAATGTGTTGCCACTGGTATTTTTCAGAAGGCTACTCACAGGAGATTAAATTTGAGTGCTTGTGCATTGTGCCATTACTTGAGTCCTTACATATATTTTGAGTTAATATTTGTCAAAATTAGAACATTATTTTGAATAATCAAGGAGTTTACCTTAAAGATGTTAATCCATTTATTAAATTCCCTGATTTAAAAGTTACAGGTATATGTATAAATATATATACGAATGTATCTATATATATATAGACACATACAGACATGTAGTAACAAATCAGTTGTAACAAACCATTGCAACAAATCAGTTTTTTAGTTGTGAAATTTGATTGTAAAATACATATTAACATGCTTTGTAAAGAATGAAGGGTTGTAGAAAGGTATTATATTGTGCGTATATAATATTTTCCTAGATAGAATGAACTATGTAAATGTTTTGTTCTCCTGTCCTATGTGTGCTTTGACTGACCCATGGTTATCTGGACAAATTTTGAGTTGTTTCCCTTGGTAGGAAATAACCAAGACCTTACATTTGTAAGGCATGTGCCCAAAATCATGGAGACAACCTAGAGCCTTGAAGCCATTTTTCTTTGTGCAGCTCTAACTGTGGTAAATGGAATGTGAATGTAAATCTTGCCCCGGCCAATGAGAAGCAATCTTTTAGTCACTGGGCTGACACGGCAAGGTCTCTTCTCTTCTTAGGGATAGGTTTGATCTATAGATCTTCTCTTGGGCTCTGTGAGCTGCGTGTGTCATTCAGCACCATGCCTTGTCTTCCCTGCCATCATGCACAATGAATGGCTGTGAGCAGGTTGGGAGTTGTGACCCTTCTGTCACTGTGTGGCTGTGTAGTTGACTGCTCATTGGCTTCAGAGATAATGCAATGACACTAACAAAGCCCTAAGGAGAAGAAATGAGAAAGCCCAAGATAAGAAAACAGCAAAGTTTTTGGAAACTCAGGTGTAGTGCTAAATATCTCTCTGAATTGCTAGTATTGGTTTCTCAGAATTTTTCAAGAGGATAGGAACCATGAAAAAAGAATAATAGAATTAACAAAAAGATTTTTTTTAGCCCTAGGAAGCAATGCTGTAGATGCCATTTAAATAACCAAGCGTATTTAGTCAGATTAATGATTAGCTGTTCCACATTTTCCTCCCTACCAAGCCTGCAAAAGAGATGTGTAATTTAAACTGTGGCAATCAGAATTTGGATTAAACATAAAACATAACTCCAGGGCCTGTGGTTCTTAACCAGGAGGTACAGCAGATGACCTGGCATTCTGTCTCACAATAAACATGCCTGGGTCCCACCTCAGTCTTACTTCTTTGTGGGGTGTGCTGGAGAATCTGTGTTTTAATTTGGATTCGCCTTTGGTAACTTTCCATTCTCATGTTTTGGAGCACTGGGTTCCTTGAGAAGCTAAAGCCCTATTTTTCCTAGTTGATGTGGACCTGACTTCCCTACCAGCTCATGTTTGGCAGGAAGATGGTCCTCTATGTTTACAAAGCAGTAAGGGGACAAGTGGTTTTCTGAAAGGCCAGCAGAGGGAGCTAGAAACAAGAATTGTTCCTCTTGCCAACTATTCCCAGTGGTTACAGATTTTGAAGAAAAAAAGACAAATTTTCCCTACCAGGCTATAACTTGGAACAGAATAATCCAAGATCCAAGTATCCCATAATTTGGCAAGTACACATGCTTGGTATTTCAGTCCCACTTTGCCTCCCAGAGCCAGCCATGTGGTTCTTGTCCCTGAGTGCTAGGAGGACAAACGTAACAAGCCAGCCAATGTGGATGTCTTTATGGCCTCATGAGCCTCTTCAGGGTGGAGACAAAAAGAGCAGAATCTAATTGGATTTTGGATTATGAGACTAAATGGCCAATACATTTCTCCTCAATTTTTTTTTTGTTCTCATAAATTAAAGAATGGCTTTCCTTAAGGTAATAGTGTTAACCTTTCTGAGAGATGTGTTATAGAACGGTCTGATGACAAGCCTTTCCATTTGATCCATAAAGGAATCAGCCAATTACCCAGCATGATAGCATGAAGTTGACTTTATGTGAGGTCAGCAAATGAATCAAATGGGTAATTTATAAATAAAAATGAGAATTAGCCATAGAAAGGAAGGAAAAAAATAATAATTCAACCTAGGGTTGCAATTAGGAAGAGAAATAGAAAAGCTTTTTTTTTAAAAAAAGACACAAACTTGAATTCTAGAAGAAATGCATTGAAGAACAGAATCCATTAAGTTCCTGAACAAATGGAATAATAACAATAATTTTGTACTAATGGAAGAACTTCAGATTATTTCCTGAGTATCAGTGGGGAATGATGACCAGAACCAAATGGAACATGAGTATCATTTGAATCAGAGTCTCTATTCTTCACAAGGCAAATGAAATAATGATGATGGCATGAGCCAGTCTTAAAATAACTATAGGGCATTTATTTATTTATTTATTTACTTACTTGCTTACTTAGAGAGTTCCCTGCAATGGGTCAGACTTGGCTTTTCTAGCTTCTTCTATAGGTAAATGCCAACCTAGGAGCTCTGAGAGTTGTTCCATCTGAAGGATACACTTAGCTTTTGGTCTCTAGTGACCTCTAGCCCAAGTGGCTCTGGACACTGCTGGATGCCCCTCATCCCCAATCCCCTCCAGGAAGAGGTCTCTGCAGCAGGTGAGTGACAGCTCCTTCTCAGACAGGCAGAGTCCTCAGTCACCTGGTGATTTCACAGGGCTGAAATATTTGCTCTCTGACATGAACTTGGTGGCTTTTCCGAGTTCTTATATGACTGGGAGTCAGCTAGGAGCTGACCTGCCCCTTGAGATGAAGGTAAAATTGTTTTCAACTCCTGAATAACTTGGCCTACGGAAAGTGAAAATGAAGATCTCTGCTACATCTCCCTAGTGTGGACTCACCTTATGTAGTTCTTGGAGTCTCTTCTGCCTCCTTGGCCTCCTGCTTCCTCCTGGGTTGTCCGGGTCATCTCATGTCAAACTTGAAACTTGGCCTTTTTAGTTTCCACCCCCAAAAAATCACATACATGGAGTACAACCCCCTCCCTCTCCATGGCACCCATTTCTCTCTCATTCCCTTCTCTGCCCTCTGCATTTCCCAAGGAGGTCCAAGGGCTTCTGCATTTGCAGAGCATTCAGCTTGTTTCCCTGGAGCCTCGGTGCTACCTTCACGGAGGTCCATGGTGCTGGTGGTGGTGGCTCAGGGAGGAGTGGATGTGAACTTTCCTCCTTATCAAAGGTCCTTTCAAAATATTTTCTCCTTTCCAGGTCCTTATCAAAATATTTTTCTAAAGGGGAAGAGTGCTTTCCCTAAGATAAATTTTGGTGCAAGCCATAGCTTAATATTTTGCCAACCTCAATACGGTGATTTAAACTCAATTATTGGTATCCTTGAAAGACCAGCTACTTCCATCTACATTAAGCTCCATTCACAACCTCGACTTGCTGCATGGAAATGCCTGGTTCCAACCAGGAAAGGAAAAAAGTTGAGAATATTTTCTAGTAGGAACAACGTGTGCTACAGATGCATCCTTATTAAAGTAATACACAGAAGAAAAGTCTGATCAGTTCGGATGGGCATATAACAATCATAAAATGTCTCATTACTTCCCTTCCTCCCCCTCCTCTCCTGCTGCTCTCCAGAAGTAGCCACTTTGGGACATTTCTGCTTTTAGCTCTTCTGATGGTTACAGTCCTAACTTCCCTGACCGAGGGGGATGGCTAGCCCCGAGCAGGAGGGTGGGGCGTGTGCACTGGAAGGCTTAGCTGCAAACGAAACGTGTGGGCAGGAAGTGAGGCTTGAAACCACTCTCGAAATGCCGAAAGCGGATGTGCCCTTGCATGGCTGGTTGCCCGCTCCAATCGAGTGGTTCTCAAACCGGCACCTTCGGCACCACCCGGGAACTCGGTAGGAATGCAAATCTCCCAGCCCCCCCACACCCAGATGTATTAACTCAGAACTTAGGGGGGGGGGCGGGCAGCAGTCGGCCTGATGGTTTAGCAGGTTCTCCAGGTGTTTGTGATGTGTGCTCAAGTTGGAGAAGCGCTAAGACAACCAAAAGCAAAAAAAAAAAAAAAGAAACAACAACAACAAAAAATCAAACCCTAATTGCTCTTGCCAGTGATTGGTTTAGGGGTGGGTACGTGACCCTGCTCAGGCCAATGAAGTGTGTTGGGAGGTTTGTCTTAGGGGCTCTGGGAAATATTCTTCCCTTAAAGAGATGCGCGGGAAGAAGGGAGCCCGCCTCAGTCCCTGCTGGAGCCGGTCTCCCGCCTCGGGGAGGCACAGGACCGCTGCTGCCCCCTGGTGGTGCTGGGGTGTGCGACACACCGAGTGGGAAAAGCTGGAAGGCGGGAAGACTCTGGATGTGCTATGACGTCTTAGAGCCCCCAAATGAACCATCCCGGGCCCACCCTACCGTGGCCTTGTTGTCATGCGACTTGATGTTTTTTACTTTAAAAAGTAATTGAGTTTAGGTTAGTAGTCAAGTACCCCAATAAGGTATTATTCTGGAGCTATGTTTGCTCCCAGACACACGGATCAAGTGGCTGCAAAGAACAGCTCTCTGGCTCTAGGCTGGACCACAAAAGCCACCCTAGGTGAATGGGTGAGGGGAAGGAACCTGTCCACAGGTATTTGTTCGTATTCATACCTGCCATTTCTGAGGCCAGGGCCCTTCCGGCTCCCTGTTCTGTCGCCCCCTCTCCACGCCACCACGTTCTGAGCTGTTGTCCCTCCTGCTAGTATTTCTCCCTCGGTGTCATCGCACCCATCAGCTGACTTCCAAAAATTGGCCTGGTGGTCCATTCTTGTGCTCCCTGTCCTTCTTTTTTTTTTTTTTTTGAGACAGAGTCTCGCTTTGTTGCCCAGGCTAGAGTGAGTGCCGTGGCATCAGCCTAGCTCACAGCAACCTCAAACTCCTGGGCTCAAGCAATCCTGCTGCCTCAGCCTCCCGAGTAGCTGGGACTACAAGCATGTGCCACCATGCCTGGCTAATTTATATATATATATATATATTAGTTGGCCAATTAATTTCTTTCTATTTTTATAGTAGAGATGGGGTCTCGCTCAGGCTGGTTTTGAACTCCTGACCTTGAGCAATCCGCCCACCTCAGCCTCCCAGAGTGCTAGGATTACAGGCGTGAGCCACCGTGCCCGGCCCTCCTGTCCTTCTTTACTGCCATCTAGGTGGGACTGGGGACAGCAGAGAGGTAAGGGGTATGTTTGTCTTGCCAGCTTAAATCAGAAGGCCCGGGTTGTTTGTTTGTTTGCCTTTTCATTGACACTTGGCACTCATTGTCCCTTGTAACCTATTCCAAAAGAAGAAAGAAAGATGAAATAGAGGAGGGGGACAGCTGCTTAGTGAGGTCCCTTCTCGAACATCCCTGTAACCCTTTGGGGACGTACTTTGGTGCTATGGAAATGATTCCTAACTCTTACATTCCATGGCTTCTCCCCAAAGCATAGACAGAACCATCAAGAGGGACAGGGACACTGCTGTGGGTAAGCTTGATGGGAGAGAGGCCCTCGGGGTTCCAGAGTGTGCCTTAGATTACTCCTACCTGTCCCTGGAGTTTGGAGGGCCCTTTCTCTCTCAGAAGGTAACTCCAAAGATGTGAAAAATAAGTTATTTTACCTGCATAATTTTATAAAACTGAAGCTTCAATTGTCCGGCACAAACAGATTGAGAATGTTTATATATAGTTTTATTCAAACCCTCAACCACACGATGTTATCTAGAGGTAGCTCTTATGTTGGCGAGAAACCACCGTGGGGTCTCTAGGGCCATCTCAGACAGGCATCCTTCTTCTACTTTGTACAGTTTTCTGACTCAAGCTTCCTTCAATCTGCTGTGGTTTTACCACAGCCCATCAACCTGGTTGAACAATACATTCAGGACTTTTCTCTTTAAATGTCAGAATGTGACATGCTATATGTTTAGGAGTATTTATATTCCTTAATGTTTCTGTTATATCAAAAACAGTCATGCAGGAATATGTTCTGAGACATGTGCTGTTAGGCAATTTCATCGTTGTGCAAACATCGTAGAGTGTACTTACACAACCCCAGGTGGTGCACACACAGGCTATCTGGTAGCATGTTACCGTGTTACTGTACTGAATACTGTAGGAAATTGTAGCACAATGGTATTTGTGTATCTAAACAAATATAGAAAAGGTACAGTAAAAATATGGTATTATAATTTTATGAAACCACATTGTATGTGCACTTCATGGTCAACGGAAACGTTGCTACGTGGCACGTGATGGTATATGTTAAACTTTAGATCCTACGCTCTGTAAATCAGAGAACTCTTTTTTTAAAGGCCAAGTTCCGGCAGAACATTGTGATCTGGCCCAGGGTCAGGATGTTGAGGCTTTTACCGGCTGTAGAACTGAGTCAGTTCAGTCTTGTCTTTTTGAGTGTTAGGCTCTTCCTCTGCAAAAGACGAGAGTTTAATCACAGCCCCTGACAGGTTTGCGGCGCTGGGGCCTGACACGGGCGTCAGGTAAAGACGGCAGTGCTGTGTGTGTGAAGCCTTAGGTCCGCACTGCGAGCCAGTGCGCCATCACTGCCATTCACAGCGACAGCAGTCACTTGACCTTTTGCGTTCCAACTTAAAAAGCAGATGCTTATTCCTATGGATTTTCTTGTATAAACCTTATCTGTAAGGCACTGGTAGGAAAGCTTTGACTTATTTAAAGTGGGAGTGAAAACTGGGATACATTTCAAGGCATCCCACTTACCCATATGTAAATCGACAGATTTTATAGTGATATACTTTTATTCTCTCTTTCCAAAGCAATGAACCTAGTTTTCATAAAAAGAGCTCTGTTTTTTCCTTTGCACTCATATTTTTTTTGGTTTAATCTATTCCATCATGTAATTAGAAGAGTAAGTACAGTGTGTATTACGCATTAGCTGGGAACGGGTACAACCGAGTTTATCCATACAATTTACTTGGGGAAGCAGAAGTGAATAGCTACTACCAGCTGCGAGCACTCAACAGATACCAGGCACCCAGTAAGGAGTTTTACAAAGGACTGGTGAGAATTGGGAACTTCGTTAAGGACAGATCTATTAAAGGAGTCTCTTCTGTGCCAATCAAATGTGTTCCCTCAGAGTGGCCCTGTAGAGCCTGGCTACTCAAATTATGGTCCAAGGGACCAGCAGCATCACATCATCTGGGAGCATGTTAGAAATGCTGAGTCTTAGGCCAGACCCTGGACTTCCTGACTCAGACTCTTCACTTTATCAAGACTCAGGTGATTTTAAATGCACAGGGAAGTCTGAGAATCACTAGTGTCAGGTCAGCCTTAGGGCCTCTGTATTCCCACCCTACACATTCTCCCTTGGTAGGCTTGCCTACTTTTGAACCTAATACGAAATAGGTATGTCATAAATATGTAATAATCTTGCTCTGAAAAAATGGGAAAGATGGTCTTGCTGGAAATTGCTTCCAGAGGCAGCTTTTAGGCCACCTGAGAAAATTGACTTCATAACCTTTGTATGAGTTTCCACTTGCTGCTGTGACAAATGGCCACAAACTTAGTGGCTCAAAGCAACACAGATTTATTCATTGATAGTTTTGGAGGTCAGACATCTAAAATTGGTATCACTAGATTAAAAAGTCCAGGTGTCAGCAGGGCTGGTTCCTTAAGGAGGATCTGAGCAAAGAATCATTTCCTTACCTTTTCCAGCTCTGGAGACTTCCTGCATACCTTGCCTGTGGCCCCTCTAATGCACTCCCATGGTAAACTGTGGCTCAGGTGTTTCGTGAAACCGAGGAATGAAGTTGGGACAGAACAGAGATCACAGACATGGAAACATTTCAGTCTTTCGAAAAAATAGCTCTTATACTTGCTCTGGAAACTGCTTTGTGCACAGATCAAATTCCTGTCAATTATGTGGCCATAATCACTTTGTTATTGGCATCACCTGAATGAGCACGAGGGCTGCAGTCTGTTTTTAGTCTTTTCCCACCTCCCAGACCCAAAAGTCCTATAGCAAGGTGGGAAAAATATCTATGTGGTTTTAAAACTTGCAGGCCATTTTCTGCTACACTCCTTCCACCCCAGCTGTTTTGGGGCATTTGAAGGTGACCCCAATACACTCCTCTGCTTGTTCAATGTTCTCTTTCAAAATGGAAATAAATTTTTATAAAAATCCAGCTGTGCTCACAGATGTGACTGAATGCAGAAACACGTATTTAAGGCACCCCCAGACTCCAAAGCCTTACTGTTGTTTAACATCCTCACTGCTTCTTTCCTGCCTCATGTATCTGGAGCCACACATGAAACTTCTTGGTGACAACTTTAACCAACACCAACTCGAGATTAACATTGGAAATGGTTATGTTTCAAATGAAAGTGTGCACAACTTTTAATTGTACTGGGTACTTCAAATTTCCTAAATAATTTTTTTTCCATAGCAGGTAAAGAGTGGTGACTTCTTTTATGAAACTGGCCCAAATTGATTTCCTCTTTTTGCCATCAGAATTAATAATCAGAAATTAATTCCATGTTTTATTTTGAATTTTATACTTTATTTTAGCAATCATATTATATATTTTCTGACCATTAAGGTTTGCAACAGTGTATTTTCTGACCAATAGGATTTGCAACAACTCATGGACAAAATATGGATTTCTGACCTGACCTGTGAGCAAACTGTCCCTGTATTCGATGCCTCTTGTCTGTGAAATGGGATGACTGATTTCTTCCCTATTTATATACAAGTTTGTGATGAGAGTCATGAGAAGGAAACGGATTTGAGATGATTATGAAAGTCAAGTGTTCTCTTTGCCAATGTGTGGATTTCATTTGCAGTGAAGTTACACACATGCTCCCACTAGCCCCTTCCTTCCCCCCAAAGGTCTGGGTGTTGGTTGTGTAATTACTCAAGGTGAACCATGACTTTCATATCAGTGGCGAGATCAGCTGGCTTTGCCACTTCCTGTTCTGGTGGCGCCCTGCTGAGCATCTTGTGATCTCAGGAAAGTAGAAGCTGGCTGGTGGAGCAGTCCAGGTTTGGCTTAAAAATATAGTTCTCCCACTGTCGTGCTGGATTTCCTTTGCCGTGAAATCTCAGGTAGACAGAAGATTACAAGTTCGCCTTTCTGCAACTTGGATCCCTTTCCCTTCCCTGTGTGTCAGGATTATCACTCTCCCCTTTCCTACCTACCCATCCCCACCACACCACTTCCTTCCACCGGGTATGTCTAAGCAGATCAAATTGGGTGTGTCATTGTTTGTACACGTGCTGGGCCACTGGGCAGGCGAGTGGCCCAGCACGTGCTTACCAGTGGTTTGTGGTCCAGAATTAGTCACCACCGTGAGCATCTCAGCATTGCAGTGCTTTGGGGACAGACAATGTCCTTCCTCCCTCCTCTGCCTGCCCTACCCCAGCTGGCCCAAGTTGGCGTGGCGCCCCGACAGGCCTTTTAAACAAGGAAGGGCAGGTCTCACAGGTTCCTCGAGTTGGAGCAGGTAGAGCACATTTTAACTCATTAGCTCTCCAGCTCACTTTCTCAATAAGTCACATGAAATGGAGCTTTAAGGACTTTTCAGAGTTCACCATTTCATCAGTGGAAATTATTCTTTTCTCTAACACTTATTAAGAACTTGCTACATGCCCAGCACTATATTGAGTGCTTTTTATATATTACCTCATTTTATCTTATCAGCTCTATGAAACAGATATAATAGTCACCTTCCTTTTGCACGTGAGAAAGGTAAGCTTGGAGAGGTTCATCAACATGCCAGGGTCACACAGGCTGTATGCTAAGGAGGGAGGATTTGAACCCAGGGAGTCTGGCTCTAGGGCCCTGGCTCAGGCTCTTGAACTCTCCTATCTTTTCAAATCACGTATGGACACATGAGCACTCCAGGCCAGCTTTGTAAATCACCATGCAAAGGACTCAGGTAAACAGGAGCAAGTGTCACTTGGTGCAGACACTCTTGGGCAAGAGGTCAACAGGCACACAGGTTCCCCACTCCCCAAACTGGGGAGAGGAGTGCTTGGTCTGGGGTTCAGCTGGAGACACATGGGGCTGTGCTCCAGCAGAGGGACACCACCACCTCTACAGTCTCTTCTCGTACGGGGCAAGGCCGGCAATGGCTGTGCTTTGCTCCTCGAGCTGGCTGTTCCAGTACTTGTTTAGACACACTTGTGACTGTTGGTAAGGAGGGTGGAATAGCCAGCAAGTTCCATGATGCTGGGCGACTGGGAGGCCGGGGTCATCAGTGGAGCTCCTGTTGTTGGATTGTCAGAGAATTCAGCACACATAAAAGGAGGTTATCTATAATCTTAGTAGTCTGGGGTTATCCACTCAGGAGAGATGGGCAACTTCATACCCTGAGAATGTGTTCACGAAAAGTGCAGCCCACCGTTCAGGAGCAGGGAGCCTATGAAGTTAGCCTGCTAGGTGTGGGCCATGCTTGACTCTCCTGAGACTGAGCCCAGCTTGCTCAAGCCACAAACCACTTAGGTGGCAAGCAGTGCATCTCTGTGTCACACAGATTCCCTGCTGGGCTTCCCAGTCCTTGGTGGTTGTTTCCTTACTGTGCTGGGTCCTGCAGGCCGCTGTGGTCAGTTATAGGTATAGGATAATGGCTGCTGCGTCCAAAAGATTCTTGGGCTTCTTCATTCCAAATGCTTTTCTCAGAAGTGGTCCCTCCTGTGGAGTCCCACACACTCAGCTGAGATGATGAGGACCTTGGGTACCTACTGGCTGTCCTTCCCCTGGTCTCAGCTTGTATAAATGATGGCACTGGTGATTTCCATGGCAGTGTGCTGATGTGAAATGAATGCTGCTTAACTAGGCATGTAGAAGGGGTCAGTGATATCCCCCTTACCCCAAGAGTGGCGGCAGGTCAGGGGGGAGCAGTAACCAGCACAATGTCTATGGGCTAAAAAGACCCTGAGAGGGCAGATTACTGGCCTAAGGAGGGTTGGTGGTCTGGTGGCCATGTTGTCAGCTGTGGGCCAAGAAGGCCCTGAGGAGGGTCACACAGACCCCTGGTTACCCATAGAGGGGAAGCTGGAACCAGGGGGCTGCTGTGTTCAATCTTGTGGTTCCTCCTCATGGTGTACTTACCAGTGTTCTTCCTGAGCCACTTTGGGGACTGAACATACTTAAGGTCAAGGGAAGAAGTCTTTCTACATTATCTAGACCAGGTGTCCTCAAACTATGGCCCGCGGGCCACATGTGGGTGTTTTTGCCTGTTTGTTTTTTTTACTTCAAAATAAGATATGTGCAGTGTGCGTAGCAATTTGTTCTTAGTTTTTTTTTTAAAGTATAGTCTGGCCCTCCAATGGTCTGAGGGACAGTGAACTGGCCCCCTGTTTAAAAAGTCTGAGGACCCCTGATCTAGACTGTGCATCCGATGGACGTCAGCCCTAAACACCAGACCCATATCCAACTGCCTACTGCACCTTCTCCTCTGGATGCTTACTGGGCATCTTTAGCTTACTATGGGCGGATCTCTACCCCTCCCAGATGCTCCTTCCCCATCCTTCCCATCTCAGCAAGTGGGACCTCCACTGTTCGATTTCTGAGGCCATGACCTTGGCTTTTCCCTTCGTTCCTCTGTCTCACACCCCTCATCCGGTCTATCAGTACAGCTGACAGCATCCATCCAGGAAATATTTGGAGTCTTAGCATTTCTCACCACCTGCCTGGCTACCACCAGAGCCTTTGCTGGTCCACATGGTGTTGATTCTGTAAAATCTAGAAAAACATCACCCCACGACTTGATGTGTAGGCAGAGCCTATGTGCAGAGAATGGCGCCCCTTCCTTTGATGGGTACAGTGCCGCACTTGAGCCCCGGGCTGGATTCCGTCGAGGCCGGTGCCCTGTGCAGTGCACCAGTGCACAAGCATGTGCGAGGGGCTGGCTGCCACTGTCCTCGCTCACTTGGACCACTGCCAGCAGCTCCCAGGTCCCTCTGCTTCTGCCCTTTCCCTGCCCACCCCTCAGTTTATTCTCAACGTGGAAGCCAGAGTGATCTTTTAAAAGTATAAATCAAATCAAGTCACTGCTCTGCTATAAACCTCACTCATTCCGAGTAAAAGCCAAAGTCGTGGCCAGGTCCAGTCAGTCCTCTGTTATCTCTTTGACCCTGTCTCCAATAAGCTCCCTTCCTTCCTGTGCTCCAGACAGGAGCCATGTCTGGCAGCCATTCCTGCTGCCATGTCCCTTGAATGAACTAGGCTTGCTCCCTCCTCTGGCGGAGCTCTAGCACTCACTCTCCCCTCTGCTGGAAGGGTCATGCACATGTGTTTACCTGCCTCATTATCACTTGCTTCAGGTCTTCACTCAAATGTCACCTACTCCATGAAGCCTTTGCTGCCCAGCTATTTAAAACTTCACTCTCCCTCCCTGCTCCCTAACCTGATGCTTCTTCCTCTCCTTCCCACAGCACTTTTGCTCTTTCTCCACAGCCCTTACCACCATCTAACATATGGGTTTCACTTACTTATTTGGTTTATTGTCTGTAGCTTCTCCACTAGAACAAGCTTCCTGGAGGCAGACACTTTTGTGTGTTTTGCTGTTGGCCGTGTTCTCAGCACCTAGAGCAGTGCCTGGTGCCTAATAGGTGAGCAATCATGTGAGATTTGTTGAATGAATGAGTGGCAGGAGGCAGAGTGGACCTATTATATTGAGCCGTATGAAATCGTTTTTTCAGGTCAAAAGCTGTCAAATATTGGTAATTTCATGTGGGTCAACCTAATACAATGTAACCCATTACAATGGCCCAACAGAGGTTTCATGTGAGGGACATTTTCTCCTGATTTGCTCTGTGCACTCCCATTTGCAAACGCTGGGTTCTGTTTATGATACCTCGGTAACAAATGTCCCATTTAAATAGACACCTTTCTTCCTAACACCATGATCCACACAGCAGCTTTCCTCTAGGTACAATGACAATAATGCCTGTCTCGGCCTTCAGGCCTCCAGATTTAAATTTTGTTTAGCTTTGGCACAGATAGAAAAAGTAAAGGTTAATAGACTATCAAACTGTGGCCAGAAATCAGGCCCAATAGCAGGGACCTTGGCAGAGAAAACATCGGTAAGGAGACAAGCCGCTCCAACTCGATGCTCTAGGCTAGGAGAAGCAAGGCTCGTGGTCTGAGCCCAGGAGCCTGTTATCTGGTCCCCTGAACTCATACAGAGTGCTCAGAGGACAGAAATCTCTTCCTCGGCCAAGTTTTTGTTCTTTCTGTTCTTCCCATATAACCAAGGGAAAGGAAATAAAACCTGGCAACTGTGCCTTCCAAATCCAGCTTTTTAAAAGATACAGACTATTAAAATCTGCATGAAAAAGACCTTTGCTTTTGGTGTCTCCAAATGCCACATTTCTGGACATTGATGCTGGGGAACCTGTCAAGTAAGATCACAAGATGCAGCCATCAGCCCTGTGAGCGCAGTAGTAGCCGAAGCTTGGCTGCCGGCTGAGCCACCTGCAAGGGAGGTGGGAGTGGGGAGGGGCACATTCAAACGCCTGTGGGAGCCAGCTGGGAAACAGAAGCGAGTGAAACCAGCCGGCTCATGCCCACAAAGAAATGTGTTTTCTCCCAACCTGCTTGACCTAAGGTTGCCTTTATTCTCCCCACTTTTGAATGAGATGTGGGTACCAAGTAGTACTTCTTTCTCTTTCAACCTATCATGAGGAAAACAAGAGTATGAGTGTGACTGCAATGGCTTCTGGCACTGCCTCATGGAGTGTAAGGGTGTTGGCCATTTCGGGGCACTTGACCTGTCTGAGAGGGTCAGCCTCTGCTGAGATCCCACCTAGTGATTGGCAAGGCGTGATCCTACTGCATGGGGTCCTGGATTCAGAGAAATCTCCCCTAGCTTTGTTCCGTGAACAGAGACCTCCTGACAAAGGTGGACACTCACATTCTGATTCTAGAGTCTTTCTTCACTCACAGATCCAAACTGTGTACAATTCAGAAAACCCAACTCCCCTTCTCCTTCCATGCATTTATCTGACGCTTCCCAGGGAGGCAGCTGGAGTATCATCCCCCTTATCTCCTCCCCAGGACTCATTTCAAGTCCCCACAGGATATGACAGCAATGGCGATAAGGATGATGGTGACAACCACAAGCTGGAGTGTGCAATGGGGAGGGAGAGGGAGCAATCTGGTGACAAGTGACTTTCTCCAGCAGATCTCATCATTCCCGGGGGATATGACTACTTTTTCATGCACAGCATCACTTAAAACTTCTAGAAACCAGGCAGGGGTCAGGGGTAAATAGCACGTCCATGGAGGAGAAGAAGTGCATAGGGAAACGTCTGCTGGAAATTTGAGATGATATTGAGTACAGTATACATCAGCTTTCCCTGAGGAAGGGTTAAAAAGAAATAAAACAAAAATAGTAGAATTGAACTCAAAATTGGAAACTTGAGTTTTAGCTGGATGTGGTCTTGAGGAAATGCAGGTTCAATGTGGCTACGTCTTTGGATGTTTCATGAAGCAGGCCTTCATGCTTTGGAAAAGCAAACAGCCAACAAGCACAGGAAAAGGTGCTCGACGTCATTAGCCATCAGGGAAATGCAAATCAAAACCCCAATGAGATAACATTCAGTATCCACTAGGGTGGTTAAAATAAAAAGGACAGATGATAATAAATGTTGAGGAGGATGTGGAAAAAAATGGAACCCTCATACATCTCTACTGGAAATGTAAAATGGTGCAGCTACTTCAGAAAACATTCTGGCAGTCCCTCAAAAGTTTAAATATAAAGTCACAACATAACCCAGAAATTCCACTGTTACGTCTGTACCCGAGAGAAGTGAAAGCATCATTATACGTAATAGTCAAAAGGTAGAAATAATCCAAATGTCCATCACCTAATGAAGAGATAAACAAAGTTTGGTATATCCATACAATGGTATATTATTTGGCCATGAAAATAAAGTTCTGCTACAATAGGAATGAATATTACGCTAAGTGAAAGAAACCAGTCACAGAATGCCATGCATTACAATATATGGTTCCATTATATGAAATGTCCAGAATAGACAAATCTATAGAGACACTAAGTAGATTAGTGGTTACCCAGGGCTAGGACAAATGGGAAGGTCTGCTAATGGGTTCCTTTTGAGGATTATGGAAATGTTCCAAAATTGATTGTGGTGATGGTTGCACGACAAATACGTGTTACTGAGTCGGACACTTTAAATGGGTGAATTGTATCGTATGTGAATTGTATATCAATAAAGCTGTTAAAAAAAAAAAAACAAGCAGTGAGGTGAAGAACTAACATGAGACACTCTCTCCAAATGCAGAGAACAGTAACAGGGGTGACGAAATGAAAGAAAAGGAGGTAACAAAGTGGAGAGCTAGCATGCAGATAACTGGACTTTCTGAAGAAGATCGGTAGGGTAAATTCCAAATAAAGATATAAGAAAACCTCCCTGCAGGGATTCCTTGCAAACTCACTTAGGTACATGGACACCAGACACACCTGACCCCTACAAATGGCCAATAAGCACATTTGAAAATAATTTTAGTTGCACCATTTAATACAAAATTGTTTGCTTACTCAATTGAAAATGATTTTTAAAAAATAATGACATTGTCAACTATTAGTGAGGCTATGAGGGAACCAGGCCCCACATATATTACTGATGGAAACATAAACTGATAGAACCTTCTGGAGGGCAATTTGAAAATACATACCAAGTCAGGACATATTCTTATGCACTTTCCCAGCATTTATACCTCTGAGAATTCCTCCTGAGGGGGGAAAAAGAATGAATTTATCCAGATATTTAGCTACAAGAATATTGTGAAAATTTATACACATCTCAAATTTTCAATGACACAGGGATTGTTGAATACATTTTGCCCTCATATATGAGGCCACTCACGATGTTTTAGAAAAATGCTTAATGACATGTGACTCCTCCTTTTTTTTCTAGTCAGGGGAAGACAGCAGTTTATAAAACAGCATATGCACTATTTTTTAAAATTTAAAATACTTATTTACATACACTACACATATGGATAAATAGAAATAGGAAACCAAGAATGGGAAAATTTTTATTATGCATTAAATGGCAACAGTGATTTTATTTTCTTTATGCTTATTTAAAACTTCTACAAAGATCAGCAAGGACTTCTGTAATGGTAAAATTAACAATGAAAGAAAGGTTCAGAAAGTTCTCCGATGATTTTCCCCTCTGGGTAGGGTCCCAGCCCTCAGCAAGTAAGTCAGGCCCTGGCTCTGGTAGCCCTGCAACTTCCAGTCACCCACCTTTCCTGGTACCTCCCTAAATGGGTGCCGTACTGTGTCTTAACAGCTATCTGCTGGTTCATTTGCCTGAGAGGTGCCCCCCACCTCCCAACCTTGCTTCCTGACTACTCTCTCACAGGTCACCTTTCCTGGGAAGCCATCCCCGGCCACTCGAGCAGAGCTAACCATTTCCTCTCCCCCCCTCCCCTGTGCGTGCACTACTTGTGTACTTTGCACGGCACTGCCGCTCTGTTTACACTTCTCTCTCATGACTCATTTGAGGATGAGGCCAGGTTCTTATTCACCGTTGTTTACTCAGCATCCAGCACAGCCCTGCACCAATGTTTGCAGAGTAAATGCACGAACGAATGAACGGGTCTGTCTGAGCGCCAGGCTCGCAGACTTGCAGGAGATCAGCACGCAAGTGCCGGTAGTTCCCTACATGCGACATGTCCCACACCAGCCCACCAACATCCCCTGGAGTGCCTGGGCTCCCCATTCCCCAGTATCCATCCTCACTCTTCCCGCGCACACCCCATCTCCGTGATTGGAACCTAGGTTCCTCTGGTGATTGGAGCCAGGATTGTGGGTGTCTCCTTTTTCTCTCCTGGCAGTTCCCCTGGGGCTATCAATTCTACCGTGCACATGTTCTTGGGTTTCTTTCCATGCCCACTGCTGCTGACGTCTCTCCCTTACTCTCCCTCCCACTTGGATATCTGCCACACTCTCCTCTCCCCTACCCTGCTAACAACTCATGACCTCGGTTTCCCCAGGGTAAAGTCAGAACTCTTCACCAAGCCTCACTGGGCCCTGTGTGACACATTCAGGGCCCTCATCTCTCCAGCTTCACCTCTTCCCCACCCTACCCCTCTCATCCTTTTCAGGAGCAACCTGAAGAGTTCTTGGTTGCCTCTGTGCCTCTTGCATGCTGTTTGCTTTGTCTGTAGCCCTTTTTCCAACCCTTTTACCTCCCTAACTCATTCATCAAACCTTAATTTAAAAGCCACTTCTTCCTGGAAGCCTTTCCTTACTCCCCAAGTCTCAATTAGGCCCCTCTCCCGTGGGCACCCCAAAACTCCCTATACTTGCCCCAACACAGCTCTTCTCCCACGGTATTTAATTGTTCTTTTAATTGTTCTTCTCCCTCAACAGACTGTAAGCTGCACAGGGGGGTGATGGAGTAGGGTGGGGGAGCAGAAACCAAGTCTGCTTGTTCATGAACATTCCTCCAGCGTCCAGCAAAAATGTAGTCCTTAATAAATGGTTAGCATTCGATAAGCAAATAGATGAATAAAATTTTTGCTTTTGCAGCTGTTAATTCAAACTTTGGGATCAGACGAGACATCTTGTTGTTCATCTTATGAAGGTTAGAGAGTGGCGGTACCACAGATAGCAGCCTTCTACCCCGACCCAGGCAGCTGGCTGAGCCAGCGAGGGCTTTGCCCGGGGGAGGGAGGGCTGCTGTGTGGGACCTTCTGCGCGAGTGTGCAACCAACTTCCCCCATGGGTCATGAGATTTTCCAAGACTCACAGGAACTTACCCTAAAGAGTAAAGGAAGTTCCCTGTGTGTTTCTAAATGCCGACTTCAAAATATTTCCAGAGCTCCTGAGTTAAAGGTCCCAGAACTGAAACTTTGGATGGTGTCAAGTTCCCTGTGGAGGTGCAGCTGGGCTGGGGGTCAGGATAGGAAAGAGAGCAGTGGCGTTGGGTTGGGCAGGCACTAGTGCAGAGTGGGCTCCAAAGTCTCCAGCGGGCTGAGTCTAGTTCAGAGGAACCCAGCACCCCTGGGAGGATGGAGAATAGTTCGTAGATGGTGCTGGCATGGTGGATTGGAGTCTCGATCAGCAACGCTCTGGCCCCTCTCCCTTCCCCATCCCCTGTAGGGCTGGGTTACTTCCTGCCTCGCTGACTTTGGGCTTGGGCATGTGACCTGCATTGGCCAGTGGAATGAGAGCAGACAGGATGTGAGCAGAAGCTCTAAATACACTTGTGTGAACACAAGGAGTGAGATGTGCAACCTTTAGGGGATGGTCACGCTTGAGGCTCTGACTAGAGGGGAGGGGAGGCCATGGGCAATATACGTAACCTTAACATTTGTACTGCCATAATACACTAAAATGAAATAAATAAATAAATAAATACACTCGTGTGGTCCTTCCCTCTCATGTTCCTTTCATTTCCCATGAGAAGAATATGCCCCAGGTTGCCACTGTTCTTTCAGCCTAGTTTTTGGACACATTTAGTTTGAGATGGCGATTATAGGTCTAAGCAGAGATGTGTGTGATTTGGAGTTTAGGGGGTTTCTGGGCTAGAAATATATTAACTCATGGAGTCATCCATGTACAGACTTGAGATGGATGAGCTCACCAAGGTGTGGCACAGATGGAAAAGACGTTCACTGATGGAGTCTTGGTTTCTTCCGATAGCTAGAGGTCAGAGAGATGAGAAGGAATCAGCAAGAACACAGACACGTAGCAGCCAGGAAGGCAGGCAGACAACGAGGCCAGTCTCAGGTCCTGGGAGCCACGTGGAGAGAGGGCTTAGAGCCGGAGAGAGCCATCAGATGTGTCCGGCACTGCCGATGGGTCAGTGAGATGACCGTGGAGAACTGACCTGTGGGTTTAGCGATAAGAAGTTGTCAGTATCCTTGACACAAATATATTCTGTGCAGTCATGGGGCGAAAGCATTAGCAGAGGGGATTCAGGAGAGAATAAGAGGAGGGAGATGCAAGTGTAGACAGTTCTTACCAAAGTTTTGCTCAGAAATGAAGGAGAGAAATGGGCTATAGGCTAAGGGCGAAGTGACATCAAGAACAGATTTTTTCAAATATGGGATAAAATATAACAAGTTTGAATGCTGATGAGAAAGATCCAGGACAGAGAAGAAGTTGGTGATGCAGCAGAGACGGGGCCATGATGACAGCAATTCATCCACTGTGCAGGGAGAAGGTTGAGGGTTGGGTTTACAGGCAAGTGGGTGGGCAGATAGATCAGGGGGCCTCGGGGACATTGTCTTCCAGTTGCATCAATTTTCTCAATGAAACAGGAAGCCAGGTCATCAACAGAGAGTGAGTAGGTGGGAGGTGAAGAAGAAACTATGACAGAGTCACCCAGGAGAGCTGAAGAATGAACAGACCAAGGGTGTGTAGCTTGCATGCTGTCCAGCAGTGACTGTCCTGAGCACTTTGTATTTGCCATCTACTAAAGCCTCATAGCAGCCCTATGAAGCGGGCCCTACTATTTGCCCCTTCAACAGGAGAAAATTAAAGCACAGAGTAGTCAAGAAATTGTCCAAAGTCACACAGCAAAATGGTAGAGCCGGGATTTGAATGCAGGCAATCTGGTTTCAGGGCCCAAATACCTAATCGCTAGGTTAGGTTGACCCAGTTAAACATATGCAAGCCTGTCACGGAACTGAACTAGATAGAAAAAAGGTTGAACTAATGTGATGAAGCCACCGTGTCAAGCTCTGTTCTAGATTCCTTTGCAAAAACTCTGTGAGTCGTGATTACCATCAACCCCATTTTACTGATGAGGACATGAGGTCCGGGAAGAATCGGTTGCTTGCTGAAAGTTGCAGAGCTAGGAAATGGAAGAACTGAGTTTTGAAGCCGTGTAGGTTTGATTCTAAAGTGCGCACTGTACACACAATGCCAAAGAACCCTCACGACATGTGCACGGGTCTGCCCAGCTAAAACGGATTTATTAGCTGAGGACATCAAACCCTTCCCTGTCTCAGGCTGGGATCACTTGCAGACTTTATCCTGAGCAAGTAGAGAACTTGCTATGTGGTCCTCATAGCAGGAAGAACTTAAAAGAAGGTGACTTTGGGGCAATGCTGAGTGTCTTTCTGACATCTGCATCTGTGGCTGCTTGTTGATTTGTTAGGTCAGGAGGAGGAGAACTTAGATTGACATACATGGTGGGAGCCTTAGAAATTTCTTTTCTTTTTAAATTAAAATTATAGCCCTTTATAACAAAAGCACTCATTCTAGTTTCACAAGTATTTCCAAAAACCATTTTCTCAAGAAAGAGCGCTCATAATGCATCATGTTCACTGAACAGCCACCCACTTCCTCAAATGCGAGGAAGCAGACAGTTAAGAAAAAAAAAAAAAAAGCCAGAGGCGGCAGTTGTTTATCACGACCTCGCCTCAGTGAGGCCTGAGATTCTTTCGAACAGGAGCTTTGCTTCCCATGACGCAGAGGGAAGTATCAACTGGGATATTTCTGGTAAAACTGAAAGCAAGAAAAGCCGGGTGCCAGCCCCCTGGGGGACTGTGGGGCTGGGGCAGCTTGGGTGCCATCCCCAAGTGACGGATGGATGGACCTTTCAACTGAGAGACAGGAGGAGACCCGTTGGCAAATCAACCTCACACCTAAGATTGCTTGTGAAGCAATCGTAAGGGGGAACCAAAACAGACACAAGCTCGAAAAGACAAGAAGGGCGCAAACTTTGGCAGGCTTGCCGCTTCAGCAGCTACTCACCCAAACCAGAAGCAAAATGTCCCTGAAATTGCCAAGGAACTGGGATTTCAACCTGAAAGTGGAGGCTGCGAAAATAGGTATGGCCAGCGTTTTTCCATTGCCCCTGTGGTTCTTTTACTTGAGCACCCACCATTTGCATGTTGGTCTGCAGGGAGCACAGTCTACTTAAAAATGGACCTCCCAGCAAATCTGAGTTTGGGGGGAAATTTGCATTCAAACTGATATGTTGGCTCAAAGTTCTAACATGCTGGGAGGAGGTTTTCCTTCATTTGGAGGTGGCATTGGAATGGAGTTCCTTGGTGTGCGGGATCTGGGGTACGTCGGATGGTCTAAGGCCACAGAACACACACAAAACTGTGAGTTTTTTTTGCCACATATCATGGAAGAGTCACTTCCCTCCTGTTTGGAAATTCATCCATGTTTTGAATGGTTTTCAACAGGAGCACAAAGACTGGAGTCTTTTGAAGTGCTCAATCTGTAAGTAAACTCAATGGGTGCTCTGTTTAGTGAGCCTGGGGTGGGGGGTGGGGTTCAAGGTGGGGCACTTGTTGCAAAGGATAGAAAATGAGGACAAGACAGGAACATAGAGACATCCGAAGATATAATAAAGACAATTTTAAAGGAAAAGAATGGGAGAGAATTCTTAGAAGAGTTGGAAAAGACATGTATTTCTGATTAATTATCTTAATACTAATTAAGATACTTTGGCCTTTAATCCATACCCTTTCCTTCTAATGATGGTGCTGACACATTAAGTTTATTCTGTTATATAATTGTTATCATCAAGTTCTTTAAGTAGATTTTTCTATTGTTAGATTGATTATAGTAATTTAGGGTAGAGCAACCGGGTTGAAAGTGATTGCCTATGTTTTATAAAAATCTCACCCATATAATGAGATGACTTCCTCGATATTAGTCGTAGATCAGTGTTAGGTGTTTCTAACAGCTTGGTGGAGTTTTGCTTAGAACGAGGTCTAGATTTGAATCTTTAATGGTGGTTTGTGTGCTGCTAAAATAAGTGCCCACAAACAGGGAGTGTTAATGATGTAGGTCTGAGAAAGGATTTGAAAGAAAACTGGGTAATCGGAGAAGCCATTTATCTTGGTAAGCAGGGGGGAATGATTAATCCCTGGTTATCATTCCCTAACCAAGTTAGGAATCATTGTGTGCTGAGGTTAGTTCAGAGAAAAGGTAGTGTTCATACTTTTTACAGAAGCAAGACATTTTCCTCCTAACTCCCATTGATATAAATGTACTCAGCTAATGCTCAATCTATGTCATAAAAATTCATTTTTTACAAGTCAAACTTCCATGATTCTATTCTTGAAAGTGTCCTGCTTCTCCTTATATAAGGTCATTCTGCCTTCTCACCATCTGTGTTTCAACAGGTGTGAGAGTCTTACTCTCTTACAGCTTAAAAATGGGAAACTTGAGATAGTTAATAGTTAAATGATTTTTTTTCCCCGGAATGTAGGAAGTTACTACAGTAGAGCTCAAGTCTGCAAATGCTCAGCCTGAGGACTAAATTGGGTGGACTCCATGACTTTTAGCAGGGTCTTTTAAAGTGTGGTCCGATGGACAGCCTGCATCTGAGTCCCCACAAGTGCTCGCTAAAAGTACGTATTTCTGGGCACCATCCTTACAAAATCAGAATCTCTAGAGGTTGGCCCAGGATTCTGCATTTTAACAAGCACCCTCCCCTTCTACCACCACCTGATGAAGAAGTCCTGCTCTAGGTGCTGTGGTCTGAAAAAAATAATAATGTCATGATGAAACGTAGAGGATCCTTTGTCATTATCCATGCCATCTACAAGTTTGTCACCCTGAGGGACTGGACTGCTGTAGAATGCATTTGTGAGTGTCATGTGAACCAGGATTCAGATCATGAGCCAAGTCCTCTGAAAGGGGGAGAGTCATTGACTCAGTCACAGGACTTCTGGTCCCCTCTCCAGCGTTCTGTATCCTGGATGTAGGTGCAGCTGTAGGAACTGGCTGAACAATATATCAAAGAAGCTCACCTATTAGGAAGATGTGTGGAACCGGAGTCGTGTCAGGAAACCCAATGATCTGTGGGATTGTTTTCACCCCAGATAGTAAGGACTATATCAGGTTTTCTCAACCTGGACACCATTGGCATTTCAGCATTGGATACATCTTTGTTGTGGGAGCTATCCTGTGCATTACAGGATGTTTAGCAGCATCCTTGGCCTCTACCTACTAGATGATGATCACACCCTCCTACTATCACCAGTTGTGACGACCAAAAATGTCCCCAGATATTGCCAAGTGTTCCCTGGGGGTAAGGATGAGTGTAATATCTTTCCTAGGTGAGAAACACTGGAGTAGATGATCATTTAAACGGTGGATTTATAAGGTCATTTGGAATGAGAACCCAAATATTAACTCATGATTCACTCTCTAGCTCAATTTTCAGGAGCTTCTTGTTGAGATATGACCTGAGAGGGAGGGACCATGGCTTAGGAAGGACATTAGGATGGACACTTGTTGGCAAAATAGCAAGGCACTGACTCACAGTGTGGCCCAGGAAGGGGACCCAGCTTTCTCTTCATGATCTGCACTTCCAGTTTCCCCTAAATCCTTTTGGTGCTGAGCCAGGACTGGTGTGAAAGTGAAAGTCTCTGAGAGTGAGGGGAGGGACTCTCTACTGTACTCCTATCTCAGAGCTGAGGGGTCCTTGTCGGATGGCAGGACTGACCTAAGACCACCACCGTGGGCCTGCCAGCTCTTTGTGCAATGATGGGAGAACATGATACAGACCGTCTTGCCTCTGATCTATTGATCCTGGGCAGGGGTGGGAAGGAGCAGGGGTTGGAAGAGAAAGGGAATGCAGAGCAAAGAGTCTTGACTTGAGATGGGGCCAGAAGCACACATCTCGTCCTTTGATCCTTTACATCTTCAACTGTAGTCCAGCAGTTAGAACAGTGACAGACTTTCACTGAATTCATGAACTGTTACTCAAATATTTCACTCTTTCTGAATTGTCATCACGGGAGGGCAAGTTCTAGGACACAGCATCCTTTCTTGCATGCCTCCAGGGGTCTGGCACACCTAGAGCCTTGCATGCAGGTGGTCCATTGTGGGGAGAGGGCAGTGACCATCCAAGGGGAGTGCCCTCTGCCCTGTGGTTTGGAAGCCTTTAGTTAGAAGACTATGGGGTGAATTTCAGGACCACCCATACTGCAAACCCATTTTTTCCCAGTCTCCCTAAGACAAAATAGAGGAGAAGAGGGCTTAGTGGGCATATGATTCTGAGATACGTAATGAAAGTGACTATGGAGGGGTAGCTGTTTTCAACCATTTCCCCTCTGAAATTTAATATTGAAAAAAAAACCTATTCAGAAACAAAAATTCATTTATTGTAGTCTTCAAGTAATGCCAATAGTGAGGGGTTTTTATCACTTGATACTTTTCCATTTGACACTAACCTAATCATTATTTGTCTGACAGGGGGTCTAGTTTTGCCTTTTAGAAAATCGGAGTAAGAAGAATGAAAACATATGCTACTTAAGACTTCCATAACTAGACCAACTTATAAAACCATAGGGCTTTATGCAATGTAGATTATTATTCTTATTAAAAGAAGGAATTCTAGACCAGTCTGGGCAACATAGTGAGACCCACCCAGTCTCTATAAAATTTTTTTAAAAAATTAGCAGGCATGGTGGCATGTGCCTATAGTCTCAGCTACTTTGGAGGCTGAGGTGGGGGGATCAATCACTTGAGCCCAGCAGTTTGAAGTTACAGTGAACTATGACTGTGCTACTGTACTCCAGCTTTTGTGGAAGAGTGAGACCCTGTCTCTAAAAAAGAAAAAAAGAAAGAAAAAATAGTTTTAGAAAGATAGATAGATTCATAGGTTGATATATAGACACATAGAAATAGAATTGAATGTATAAAGAAATCATACGAACTTTTGAAAATTATTTTTTAAAATGAGCAAAAACATGAATAGACATTTTACAGAACAGAAATAATAGTTGGCCAATAAACATATGACAGTATACTTAATCTCAATAATCAGGGAATGCAAATTAAATGCACAACGACATACTTGTTCTCGCCCGCCAAATTGGCTGGGATACCAAGTGTTTCCAAGGATGTGGATGGGCACTCTCACGCTGAGGCTACAACCATGTGGGAAGAGCACTGGGCATTGGGCTTAGTGAACCCAATGAGGCGTGAACTCTGCAAGCAGCTCTTCCACTCCTGCACCATCCCCAGAGAGGCCCTGTGCATGTGAACCGGAATAAATGACAGAATTTTCATAGCAGTATTGTTTGTGATGACAGGAGACAGGGAAAAATCTGAACGTCCATCAATAACAGAATGGGAAAATAAACTGTCGCATCTTTATAAAATGGAATGTTGCACAATAGCAGAGAGTAATTAAGTATAGTTGTACATTTAAATGAGATTAAATAGCCAAAACTTAATATTGAGCAAAAAAAGGAAGTCCCAGAAAAATAGAATGATATTCATTTATGCTAAGGTTAAAAACTACAGATGTGTGCCTATATAGCAAAACTATAAAGGAAAGCAAGGAATTGACTGATACAAAATTCAGGGTTGCTGATACTTCTGAAGAAAGGCAAATGCATTTGGGAAGGTTCAAAGATATTTAACCTTAGTAGCAGTAGGTACATGAGAGTTTATTTTATTACTGTAGGTCAAATGAGCAAAGAAACAAATACATAAGTAAGCCCTCAAAAATCTGGAGGGATATACACGAATTGTTGATAGAATTAACTATGGGTGAAGGATTTATGGGTGAGATATACCCAAACATATATGTATTATTATTTTGTGAGTATTTTCTAGATTTTCTATAATGAATAAGTATTGACTATGTTGTTAAAAATACTCAGAGCTGAGACACATTCTAAAGTGCTGGCCAGGCATGGTGGCCCAGGGTGTTACAGAGGGCATACACTCTTTGGTGACCCAGCAGCCAGCTTGGGAGCCCTTGTTTGGCTGAAGAGGCTCTAACAAGCCAGGCCCACACCTGGTCTTCAGGAGACTTTCTGGACCACTAGTCCCAGGATACAGGGCTTTCTTGAAAGAGCCACATGGCTTCCCAGTGACCAGGCCAGCCTGCTCAAGCCTATTTTGCATGTTATCTGAACACCAAAGTGCTGGTTCCCCAGGTTGGGAATCCCAAAACCACGTGGCCTGTGCTGAGCTGGTTTGTGTTTGGTGTTCAGCTTCGGTAAAAGTTTTCTTTACAATTCATTGCCAAACATACTGTGGGCTAATCCAGACCACCCTGGGGTTCTGGACTGAATGTAGTCTATTTGTTGTGGCCGAAGCCTTTGCACTGCCTGAGTAGCTCCCAGTCCCCGATGGGCAAAGATTCCCACACAAGCCTCCCTTAGACAGTGCACACTTGCAGAAGGGGATGCTCCCTCCAGGGCCCACGGCTGTCTTTATGACAAGGTGATGTCATTATTCCTTGTTCCAGCAAAAATGTCTGTCTTTATGTTGTCATTGACTTAACCTTTGGGTTTAAACTAAATTCTTTCCACAAGATGCATGCCCAGGTTGACAGCCTCCTGGCCACCTGAGGAACAAGGACTGATGCCATCTCTGGGACTCCTGCGGCAGCAGCAGAAGAGTGAGGACCAACCTAAGTGGTGATGGGAAGGCAGAACCTGGTTTTATGCCCATTCACACACAAGGGACCTCCTGTAGACATTAGACGAGGTTGGCTTAGATTCCGTGCTTAGTGTTAGACTGGGAGCCAAGTGTACTTGGAGGGGCAGAGGCTAGCTCAGTGGCTCTTGGTGCCTGTGTCTCTGAAAGTAGGTCTGGGTTGAGTTGCCCTGTGGCCTGGCGTGGGTGTACATCACCATAAGCAGCTTACAGTGGTGGCGGTGCTGCCACCTCCCCATCTCACGCAATACCGTTAAAAAAGCATCTTCTGGTCGGGCACGGTGGCTCACACCTGTAATCCTAGCACTCTGGGAGGCCGAGGTGGGAGGATTGCTTAAGGTCAGGAGTTTGAGACCAGCCTGAGCAAGAGCGAGACCCTGTCTCTACTAAAAATAGAAAGAAATTGGCTGGCCAACTAAAAATATATAGAAAAAATTAGCTGGGCATGCTGGTGCATGCCTGTAGTCCCAGCTACTCGGCAGGCTGAGGCAGAAGGATTGTTTGAGGCCAGGAGTTTGAGGTTGCTGTGAGCTAGGCTGAAGCCATGACACACTAGCCTGGGCAATACAGTCTCTGTCTCAGAAAAGAAAAAAAACTGTCTTCACAGAGTGTCCAATGGGAAGACTCTATGGAGACTCCCCAGAGCTGGAGTGTGGTCCTTTGAGTAAGGAATACCCACTACAGGGTTATAGAAAGATCCTAGGAATAAGTTGGTGACAATGATCCTTCACACACAAGACAGCTTGAAAAAAAAGAATCTTGCATGAAGCAGCACATGACAACTAACTAGGTAAGTTCAAGGAGAGATGGGAGGGTAGAGAGAGCAGAAACAGAGCCCCAGCTGCAGCCACACAGTTGAAACCAGCCCTGGTGAGATGCAGGGAGAGCATGAGGCAGAGCCACAGCGAGCGGGGCACAGGCTGGTCACAGGGATTGCCCCACAGAGCAGGGAGTGGAAGTTTTGTAAAGTCCCCAGACAGGAACTGAGATATGAAACTTACAAAGAGGGATAATTTACATTTCTTGTCTTATGCTTTACTCATCATCATTTTTCTCTTTGAAATCTTGTTTAGAAACTGAAAATCACTTTACAAAAAAAAAAAAAAAAAAAAAGATATCTGTTGGTCTGGCAGCCCAATCTAAAGACAGCCCCGCAGAGCCTGCAGGCAGGTGGGGGCACGGGAAGGACTGCTATGCAGGGAGGGGACAGAAGAGCTGTGATGACAACGGCTACTGGAGCCTCAGGGGGCACCTGTGAGGAGCAATTATGGTTGCACTACCCTGTCCCCATCACTGTCATTCCCTTTCTTTAAGATACAAGTGTGCATATTCCTCAGTGAGTCCCAGACTTGCCTGTTCTCTTACACCGATTTTCCTGCACAGTCTCTACTTTTTTGGAAAGGCGTAAAGCTTTATAATTTTGTGCAGCTCCTCCTCCTGACGGGATTACCCGGAAAGTCCTTATGATCCGGCCCTGCTCACCTGCCCTGTCTTTTGCCACGCCCCCCGTGAACACACACACACACAGACACACACACTCTGAGACTGGAGCCACATTTTACCTTCTGCAGCTCCCTGCTCTTTCTCATCTGCCTGGAGCCCTGTCCCACCTGCAGTTCCCTGACCACCACCCGATTCCTGCCCATGCTGTGGTCACGGCGCAGACATCTTGTCACTGGGAGTCTCTAAGTCCACTAAGCACCAGAAAGAGAATAATAATCCTTCTCCAAGCCACTTAAACAGAGATGTTTACAGATCTGGAAGGTTTTGGACTTCCTTAGAGGTGAGAGATGTGAAATGCTTCTGCATGTCCATGATCTGAGTCAAGCTACCAGTGAACTGATCCTTTGGGCTTTGGGCAAAAGGGTTTGTCCTCAATAAGATATGTGACACCAGCGCTCTAGGCCCTCACTGGAGAGAATAGCCTTGACTTGTCTGATAAAAGTGGCGCTGACAGAAGATTGTCTAAGGGCTGACTTGGCAGAAGATTGTCTAAGGGCTGACTTGTGCGTTGTGGCTTCTGGATAGGAGTGGTGGAGGCAGGAAGGTGCGTGGTACAGGAAAGACTGCGTGTGTCCGGGACCCTGGCTATGCAGCCTGACTCTGGGGCAAGTGGCTCAGCTTCTACAAATAAGATTAATAACACATGCTGAGAGGAAGAGAACACTGCACGCACACAGCGTATGTTGGGTGCTCAGCAAACATCTGCTTCCTTTCTCTATAGACGATCTTATTTCCAACCTCAGATCAGACTAGAGGCTGCACTTGGACGACATTATCTTGCTGCCCTCACAGAACAGGGCTCACTGAGCTGCACTTTAATGGTACAGCCTCGGGTTTTGTCTTTCCTGCAAGCAATGATTTCATGAACTCTGCTCCTAATTGTGTTAGAAAGCTGAGAAGGAGGAATGGACAATGCCAGTGACTCGTGTGTATAACTCTCTGTGAGAAAGTTATTCAGCAATTCAGTGCTCAGAAATAATTTTGTCTTCTTGGAGGAACTGCTATGCTTCCTCAAAGACAGCAGTTCAACTTACTGGGTTCCCCTCTTTGGCTGCCAGGAAGCTGAGCTAAATTTGAAGTTCTATCATAACTACTGCCCATTGGCTTAGCATATATATATATTCTTTGTTTCTGATAAGAGTTTATGTGTTCATGGCAATTAATCTTCTATTTGAATATAAAAGCCTCATTAAGTCTTTTCTTTGAAGAAGAGAGAATAAGTATATGCAATGTATCAATACACAAGGCCTCAGATATCCTGTGGGTAGACTTCATACTCTTTAGTAGCAACTGAACATTGCAATTCTTTGATAAAAGGTTCAAAGAACATCAAAGTGCTGAGGATCATTTCTTTCATTTAAAAGTTCATAAATGAAAACACAATTCTATGGTCACTCATATTCTTTCCCTGGAGTTACATACAATTATGGTACCTTCAGGACATTCAAACCAGTCATTTCATTTCATTCATTCATTCCTAAAACATTTATTTACCCACCTCTATGGGATAGATACTTTTTAAGGATCATTCCCTTGCTGTGCTTCCCACATTGAGAGCACCCCCTCACCCACACATCCACCTTTCTAAAGAAAGTATTTCTCAACTTTGTAATCACCACATATTCTCCATAAGCTGTGATGTGTCTGTCACCAGGACTGTGACTGACTCAGGTGACAGCTGCTTCACTCTCTCCCTTCAGCTCCATGCTACCTGTCCATCCCCACAATGTGCACCCACAGATCTTAATTCTAGACGGGGCTAGCCGTTCTCTGCGGCTGGAATTCTGGCCTATGTCTGCTGAACACTTGTGTGCTTCCTTGTTGGTTTGGAGTATCAAAGTGAAAGAGGAAGCAAGCATACAGGACAGAGTTTCTGAGTCTGATGTGAATAATTATTAATATTTTAAAATAATTTGATAATGCTTACAAAAAGAATTTTCTAACAGAGTCTAAACTAACTATACTGGAATGAGCCAGGTATAGTAAAGTGTTTAGAAAGCTGGCTTTGGAGTCAGATTGCCAGAATTTGAATCCCAGTATCTCTAGTTGCTGGTTATCTGACCTTGGTCCTCTGGTTTTTCAACTGTAAAATGGGTGTAATCATAGTGCTAACTCATGCGGCTATTGAGAGGATTAGAGGAGATGATCTATGTAAAACCCTTACCATATAGCTGCCGCATGGTAAGTGCTTCATAAACACTAGTTGGATTACCATCATGGGCAGTACTACAATCAAGGTCTGATGTCAACTCCGTCAAATCAAGTCCTTGGTGAAAACCATGGCCAGCAGTGCTTGGGTTTTGTTTGCCTTGGTCAAGTGTAGTTCTTTCTTTTCTTTACACATACAGCCTCTACAACATCTGCAGACCCCTTTTCCTGCCCAGTGTCCACCCTTGGCCCCAAACAAGCATGCTGGTCTGTAGCTGACTGGCGGCATTCTGTTTCTTACCCTTCATACTTCTAATTGCCATGTGTTCAGTCCTTCCTTAATTCCCGTGAATTTTAACCATCATGTTTGCATAGCTGTCCTTGTTTTCTTGTTCCGGGTTTAGTTTCGTTTGCTTGGTTTTTCCAGTTGTTTCCAAATCAGCAAAATGCCAGAGTTGTGACTTTCCCATAAGGATAATGATAGCTTCTGGTAAGTTTCCTGCAGGCCCTGCTGAAGAAATGTCATGGTCTCTGGGCTGCTGTGACAGGAGCAGTTCCTCAAACTACTTTCCTTACTTTGGGAGGGAAAAGGGGGACCCTGGGTTGTACGCTGCTCCTCCTCCATGACTTAGGGGGCACTTCCCCAGAACTGCTGACCCATTTCCTACTGTCATGTGTGCCTCTAGCTTGGAAGGGAGGCTGAAACTTGCTTGTCTGGGCCCTGCTGGGGCTCAGTGTTTCACTGTTTGTGATCACTTCCATGTGGGTGGCAGCAGGGCCAGAGTAGGTTTTCCTGTTTGCTGTAAGAATCTCGCACCTGGCCTATGTTCAGATCATTATTTGTAGGGAATTGGGAAGGAACACTAGGACCTTCGAAATGGGTCTCCTGTCTTTCTTGCCCTCAATTCTGCTGTTGCTACCCAAGGATTCTTGTGAGTGTGTTCTTTCCCATGGACTACAGCTCTACATTTCATCTCAGGCACCTGGTCATTTACATTTTGCTAATAGGCAAGGAATCCTATGAGCAGAACTCAGAGTTATGATGATAACAGATAGTGAGTTGTTACCTCCAGTCCATTCTCAGCCCAGGCCCTTTGTGTGCTGCTCTGAGACCAACCTGTTTGATAATGCATTTTGGCGCTGATCTGTTCCCTCCGAGCGATCCAAATTCTCCCTCCAAGCTGACCGGATCTGCCTGAGACTCAGGGATCTCTTGGGATATGGAGCTCTCAGTGTGAAACTCAGAAAAGTCACCCTAGAATCAGCGATCAAAGCCTGAGAAAACAAAATATTTTGAGAAAACAGATACCACAGTGGTGATAGGTGCTCTGTGTATTTCTTGAATTGAATTTCCAGTGAGGCCACACAATTTACAGGGTAAAAATTGAGTTATAAGGAAACATCTTTAAACCCAGCCATATTGTTCTTTCTTTCTAGTACCCATGGTTCGATGTTCTTCCATATTCATTTTTCAGCCTACCTGAAGCTGCCATGCTAGCTTTCTCCACTGGTTCTCTTGTAAAATCTTTTATTCTTGCTCACACTTTTTCCGGAATGATTGGGAGCCACACTTGGCCATCAGTAGATTGCGGGGTACTGCTTGCCACAATCACACAAAAATTCTTGCCCTCGTGGATCCTATATCTCACCCCTAAGTTTGCAGTCTACTTTCTGTGTTTTATTTTTCGACTCTACCCCTCTCTCCCCATCCCCAGGGCCACCACTCATCTCCTCCTGGGAAGCCTTCCTGAATCACCCATGTAGGATTAGCTGTTCCTTCTTCTGTGAAATTGTACCACGTTGTTTATTTTTCTTCTATTCCAATTCATACATATATATTGGACACCTGCTATGTACTGAACACTGTAGAAGGCTCAGGATGTAAGAAGATAAAAAAAAATATTAAAATTCTGACAGTTTCAGTAGAGACATTTTGAGGAAGCAGGGCTTTCCCACTAAAGAGAATGGACAATGCAGTGTAACCGATCATGACATTGAAAAAGCTGACACAGGGTTTGTTCCGTAACTAAAGATTTCCTTATTCCTCTTGAGCCATAGCCCTTAAATATCTATAAGAAGCAAATTTTTGCATGCCAATTCAAGTCTCTATGCTCCTCCCAAAACCCACAAATCAAGTTTCCAATCCTAGGTTGCTATTCTAATTTAGAGCCAGTAGAGAGTGCCCACAGACAATGTAGCTGCATTTCCAATGATAAACGTGGTCTATTTACATTATTTCTCTCCACAAAGCCCTGAATTTAACCAATTCTCTGGTCAGTGCAAAATTATTCTCATCTCTCATCCTTCTGTGGCCTGAAATGCCCAGCATTATAATGAAAGTGATTGATAATGTAGTCACCGTTGTGTCTACACAGATAAAAAGTAAGGTTCTAGAGGAAAAGTGTTTCTTGAAAGAACAAAGAAGGACTCTTGAGTTAAACTAAGAAGCTAGACCTCAGTATAGTGAGGGGGTTGTTGAGAAGGAGGCCCTGCAGGCAAATAAGCCTGGGTTTGATTTCCAGCTCAGCATTTTACCACCTCTTTGACTTCGGACAAGTCACATTAATGTCTCTGTGCCTCAGTTTTCTCATCTGAAAAATGGGAGCAATAGTTCTGCCTACTTTACAGAGTTGTTAGGTAATGTTTCCCCCAACATGCTCACACACTCACAGTCATAAGTAAACCATGTCATCCCTGTCACTGTAACATCTCTGAAATATCACTTTCAGACGTCCCACTCTGTGCCCACCACATCCTATACGCCCAGCTCACCCACTCCAGCAAATCTCTGACATCACCTCAGTGAGCAACATTCCATTGGTCCTATTACTTTTTCACCATTAATCACCCCATTACATCCTCCTTAACTTACATTCCTAAATCTAGCATTAAATCCACTGCTGAATAAGCACACTTAAATCCTCTTGTCCTCTTTCCTCATCACAACCACCTGGAAAACTCCTAACTCTGTTTAAACCTGATAATCCACCTTCTCAGTGCCTGCACCTGGGCAGCTGGACATCACTAGAGAAAATAAGACCCCTGAAAGCCTGGAATTTACTTAAAATTTGTGATCAATCATCTTAGATGGGCACTCACCAGAGCCCGACAAGCCTACTACATCTACTGTCATAGTCCATTTGTGCTGCTATAACAAAATACCTAAGACTGAGTAATTTTATAAAGAGTAGAAATTTATTTTTTACAATTCTGGAGGCTGGAAAGCCCAAGATCAAAGCATCAGCAGGTTCAATACCTGGTGAAGGCCCGTGCCTCATAGATGGTGCCGTCTAGGTGACCTCACGTGGCAAAAGGTATGGAAGAGCAAAAGGGGATGGGCGCTGTGACCTCAATGGTGGAAGAGAGGAAAGGGGTGGACCCAGTCCCTCAAGCCCTTTTATAAAGCTCTTAATGACATCTGTGACTTGATTGCTTCACAAAGGCCAAACCTCTAAATATTGTTGCGTTGGGAATGAAGTTTCAACATGAATTTTGGAAAGGACACCATCATTCAAACCATAGCACCTACTTAGCAAATTTACTTTCCTTTCCCCCAAAACTTTTATGCCTACACTTTTTCTCTTTTTCAGGGCCTTAACACCTCCTCCTGTTATCACTCCCACTTATATGTTTCATAGAGAAAAACACGTGCAACCAAGTGAGAATGACTTTATTTTCCTCCCACCAAAGGCTTTTGTCTGTCTACATCTTTACCTCCAGAACTCCCTGTAGACATGGACAAGAGGGGCCCCCATCTGGAGAGCCATATTTTAGAGGCTTCTGCTCTGGTCTTGTTCCAGATGTACCCCCTCCCCATAGGCAAAGAGTCTGGCCAAGGAGACATGCCCACCTAGACCCTGTGCCCTGCCTGCTCCCTAGACCTTTTGCAACTATGATTGCAAAATGCCCTACATAGATGGCCAGGGGCTGTGCTTTCCTGGGTCCTCCTAATTGTGGTTCCCAGGGTGGTTGATTGTATAGAGGCCCAGAGTTTGGACATCTGCACTGGGGTGTCCACATGCATTTGTGTGAAACCCTCACGATTAATGAACACGGCTATCCCCGAGGGCGGTCAGGGCTGAACAGGGTCACAAGGGTACCTCTTCCTCCTGCAGTCAAAGTCTTCTTTATGACGGAGACTGAAACATGGGCAACAAAGTCATCAGACACGGGCTGCGCCATCTTGCTCGCCCACTTGCTTCCCTCCACCTGTCCTCTCTGACCAAATGTCCGTTCTTTCCCTCACATCAGGGAGCTCCTAACTCAGGCACGTACACATTTCCATACTGAGGGCTACAGGTAAAGGGAGAAATTTAATGTAGGTATTTTTCCCCCTCCTTGGAAAAAATCCAACTCACACTTACTAAGAAGCATGAGAAAGGCAGCTCCAGGCAGGAATGCAGACAGGAAAGCGAGGCCTCATTTTTGTACCGTGGGCAGTTAGGGTCCGTGGGTGGCTGTGATGCAGCTGGGGCTAGGTGGGGGAGGGAGAGACAGACAGACAGAGAGGGGAAGAGAGAGACACCGGCTGTGTACGTGGGCGTGCAGAGCAAAGGCAGAGGGAGGCGACACGGAGGAGGAGAAAGTGGAGAGTGTTAGGGGGTGGGCATAGGATAGGCGCCTTCAGGAGGTTCTGCCGTCTGAAAGGACACGGTCCACAGCCCTGCACGTCACCTTCAGCAGTCAGACCGAGCTTGTCACCCACTCACTCAGAAAGTGATTCCACTGGTCGTCACTGGCTGGTGACACAACAGGCTGTGTTCATTACTCTGGACTGCTTCAGTAGCTCTCCATTCTACCTACTCTCTATGTGGAGAGGTTGGAAAGCTAAAAATGAAACTTCTCAGTGGCTCAAAACATCTTCCTGTGGCTCCCTTCTATGGCCGCTGAGGGTGAGCGAGGCCAGAGCACACAAGGCTTCCCAGGAGCAAGGCCCCAGGGTCTGGTCTCTGTCATCCTGGGCACAAGAGCAATGGCAGCCGCTGTGGTGACGTCTTCTTTGTGGAATTTTCCCAGTTGTGGACTCAAAGGGGGTCACTCCCTCAAAGAATCAGTTCTGTATGGCTTTGGGAGATGTTCTAGAACCTGCTCCTTCAGCCCCTCCCAATATTTTATAAGCATCTAAATCCCTAGAAGGTCATTCCTAGTTCTTGCATGAACTCAGACTTATGTCATCATTGCAAAGTTTGCACCTAACTTTATTATCTCCACACAGATCAGCCCATTCCACAGACTCTTCCACCAAATATTTCTCCAGAGTTTCTGATACCATCAACAGCCAGTTAGTGTCTGAGCAAACCACAGACCTCAGGGACACACTTCTGCCATTAAAATATTCTACAGGAAGTTCACAGACTCGTGGCAAAATCTCCTACAATGATCCCGGCTAGTGTTTCTTTGGGTCCTTCAGTGACACAGAGGTCATCCGTTCAGTGGCCGTTCATTTCCAGTCATCTCTCCACACACCCCTTCTATTGTCCACTCCCCCTTGCTCTATCTAGTGACCAACCTCCCTTTCTCAGGGCTGGCTGATGGGTGTGCAACCTATGCACAGTTTCACAGGGCCCCCCATTCAGAAGGGCTCCACACTAAACTTAATGTTTTATTGTTATCAACCTGAAATTCTTAATGATTTTTTAACAAGGGGCTCCATGTTTGCATTGCGCACTGGGCTCTGCAAATTATGCAGCTGACCCTGCCATTCTTCCACCTTGTATTGCAGGAACTAGGTCATCTTTGAGTCAGCTCTTGGCCTCAGGACCTCTTCCCATCCCGACTAGTGCACCAGCAGTCCACCTCCTCCCTGTACCTCAGATCCCCCTACTTCTCTTATCTCCAGTTCAGGCCTAGTTTACACTGCGAGCCTCTTAGCCATTCTCCCTCCTACAGTTTTCATGGCCTTTGATTTATACTCTGCAAGCTCCCCAGTGCCTGCACGTGTTGGTAGTATCATTGATCAGAGCAGCCAACCCCAGGCTCAAGGGCATCACGCAGAGGCATTGTCAGCTCTTGAGCCTAACGTTCTCTGCTCCTCCTCTAATTCATTGACTTTGAAACTTGGCTATCCTGGGATGTTTGAAAAGAATTCTGCTGCCTGAGTTCCACTATGGAGGTACTGACTGAAGTAGCAAGGGCTATGGTTTAGGTACTTGGATTTTTATAAGCTCCCAGATATGCAGCAAAGTTTGGGATCCACTTCTGTAATTGCTGCTAAGACCAGAGCCACGGCACAAGGGCAACACTACGTCAGATTGGAAGGGGGACCTGGAGCCGTGATTCCAGAGTTGTTTGGAATTGTGTTCCTTTATCCTGGTGGGTTTGAGTCTTGAAAACTTTTCTTCTTAAATATGTACATTAAAACATTATTTAATATTCCAGAGTATAGCTTTGAGTGATGTATAATAGTTCATGAGATAGAAATGATATTTTAGGGAGTTGCCAAAACCAAAGGTGAGAGTTTTTTACTTATAACGTGTGTGTGTGATGGAGGCACTAATAATAGTTATTGATGCTGTTTGTCAACAGACCCATGGAAAAGAGGACATTACATCTTTTTCTCCCAGCAAGTCCATCTGATGTTTATTTCTCCTGCTGTAAGCATGAATTGCCTGTGGAGTATCCAAGAAGGACTTGCTTTTGGAATAACATTGCAGACTCTAAAAATTATATACCACTCTGACTCTTTCACTGTTTCCCACCTCTACATGGTGTCTCATTCCATCTCCAAAGGGATGGAGGGATGCTGTCTTCATTTGGCACCCAGAGAGGTGCAGGACTCACTCCCTCGGGGGACTGGCCTAATCCCAGCCAGTCTTCTCACTCCCAACTCAAACCTCACTGCTGGTCTGCCAGGGACTTTGAATGAGAACCAGAGGGGAGTGGGAAGGGCCAGGAAGAACTCAGGTGTGCAAAACAGGGAACCCATATTCAAGGTGAAAAGACAAGGTGGAACACACACAGCTTGTATAGAGGTGGCTAAAGAGCCATGGGCATTTGGCACATTTTAGAGGACAGTAAGACTCTTGTTATCCTCTGATTAGCAGTAGTTATCCTCTTCCTTTTCTCCTGCTATTTTCCTTTTCTGTTCCAAACAACTTCAGAGTGGCTTACAGTTATACCCAACTAACATCTCTGTGAGGCCCGCATTCCGTGTCTTCTCCTTGGTTTTTTTTTGTTGTTGTTGTTGTTGTTTTGAGACAGAGTCTCGCTTTGTTGCCCAGGCTAGAGTGAGTGCCGTGGCGTCAGCCTAGCTCACAGCAACCTCAAACTCTTGGGCTCAAGCAATCCTGCTGCCTCAGCTTACCAAGTAGCTGGGACTACAGGCATGCACCACCATGCTCGGCTAATTTTTTAATATATATTAGTTGGCCAATTAATTTCTTTCTATATTTTATAGTAGAGACGGGGTCTCGCTCTTGCTCAGGCTGGTTTTGAACTCCTGACCTCGAGCAATCCGCCCACCTTGGCCTCCCAGAGTGCTAGGATTACAGGCGTGAGCCACCAGGCCAGGCCTGTGTCTTCCCCTTCGTGTTCATGGACTGGCTTCAGCAAACCCACAACCCTCCTGAAATTGTATGAAAAATATGTGTCCGTGCAGATTCTCAAAGGGGTCCACAATCTTACCAAGGTTAAAATCACTGCTTTACGTTTCCAAGTACAGAAAACCCCCTCAAAAAGGAATCCTGTAATAATTAGCCCAGATTAATTGTGATGGGCAAATGGCTTCCATCCTCTGTCCTGCCTCTTCTATACAAGGTATTTCCTGGGGTTTTGTGCACAGAGGGAAGTGGAGGATAAGTTTAGGCTGGCTGGGAAACACAACGTGGGTCCCCTAGTTCACAGTCTTTTCCTGGCCCAGTTTTCCCGATTTAGGCCAATCTGAGAGTGACAACTGACTGGGAAATTCGTAGAATTGCTTCTTGTTGCTGACGCTGGTGCTGCCCAGGCTGGTAAGTCCTGCTCGGCGATGTGTAAGCTGAAGCGGACAGCAGCCACCAGATGGCAGCAAACTCAGCCAGGTTTGGGATGGATTTTGGTTGGAGCTGACCACAGACAAGATGTGCGGGTTCATGGCAGCCATTTCGTTAGCTTCAAAATAATGTTACCATGGGCAGTAGACAATTAGAATATAAACCCCACTTAAAACACTTTTGGACCCCACTTACTGTGTTGGGCAGCGATTTACTGTCCTTTCAATTATCTCATTTTGTCCTTATATTAGCAAGGGCAGGCAGCAGAATTACCCTCTGTGCCCTGACATCGCTAAGGGGGTAAAACTTGGGACTGCCCTAAATGAGGCTTCTTAAAGTTCATGAAATCAGCTATGCAAACGGTGGCACATGAGTAATGGTTCCGTTTGTTCTGTAGCACTGTAAAAACCCTATATATATCAGGGTTTCCCAACCCTGACACTATTTTGAACCAGATAATTCTTTGTTACTGGGGGCAATTTTATGCATTGTAGGGTATGAGAAGTGTCCTCAGATTTCACCCAATTGATAGCAGCAGCAGTTGTGACAACTGAAAATATCTCCATACATTGC